>VOPJ01013825.1:0-32552 GCA_014673585.1 Semibalanus balanoides
CTCCCCGACCTATACACTGCATCTGTCTGCAGTCTCCCCGACCTATACACTGCATCTGTTTACACTGTCTCCTACACTGTCTCCTTACACTGACCTATACACTGCATCTGGAGTCTTTTATGGTAGGTATATATACTATACTGCATACAATTTTTGGATTATCAGTCTTCCTATCTTTGAAACAATTTTTGGTACCCCATATTTTGACCACCTGGTATCTTGGTCAAATGGTGACCATGAGAGCGAAACATAAAAATGCGTAAATGGAGTATTTTTGATGTTTTTTATACTGCATAAAATTGTGAGATTCTCAGTCTTCCTACTTTGAAAATTTTGGTACTCCATATTTTGACCTTATTTGAAGGTCAAACAGTGACCTTGAGAGCAAAAACATTTCAGTTAGAAAACGTAGCCCGTCACTTTGTTTTATCAAATGCTCACTTCTGTTTGTTTTAGTCTTGCGGTTTTCTCAAATCCTGTCATCACAGATGTCTGCAGATTAAGTCAAAGTTTTTGGTTCTGTAACTTGACCTAATCTCAAGGTCAAACGGTGACCTTGAGATACAAATATCAGAATGCGTAAATTGAGTATTTTTTATGGTATATAAATATCTTAATTTTTTGGGATTTTCAGTCTTCTAATTTTTCAAAATAATGGGTACACCACATTTTGACCTGATCTGAAGGTCAAACGGTGACCTTGAGAGCAGAAATTTTTCATTTGTTTTAGCCCGTCGCTTCCTCTATCGATTGGTTATTTATTGATTTTTTGTGTGTTACGGTTTTCTCAGAATTCAAACCCTATTGTCGCAGATTTAGTCGTAGTTATTGGTACTTTTTAAGTTAACCTCATCTCAAGGTCAAACGGTGAACTTGAGAGAAAAATATAAAATGCGTAAATGGAGTCTTTGTGATTGTTTATCTATTGTGTAAGTTTTTGGAATGCTCTGTTCTCACATTTTTCCATTTTGAGGGTACCCCAGGTTGACCTGATCTCAAGGTCAAACGGTTACTGTAAGTACAAATATGTAGCTAGCTTCATCGTCTTTCGATTGCACATTTTGTATCACTCAAAATTAAGATATTTTTTATATTTTGACCTTTTATCAAGGTCAAAGAGGTGACCTTGATATATAAATCCTATAATGCCTAAATTTCTTAATGTTTTATTCATTGGCTATTGCAGACGTTTTTCGGATTCTCAATCTTTCGATTTGTTAATTTTGGGTACCCCAGATTTTGACCTAGTTTCAATGTCAATTGGTGACCTTGAGAGCAAAAATATATCAGTTAAAATACGAAGCCCCTCACATTCCCTATCGTTTGCATGCTACGGAACCCCTTTTGACCCTGTGGTTTTCTCAAACCCTGTCGTCGCAGATGTCGCCAGATATCGTCGCTAATTTGACGGACATGTAAATCGATATGTTGGTGCCAGCCTCAGTGCGCTGTCGAACACCACTACACATAGATCATGCGGTGGGCGTATCAGCGTCACCACAGACTGGAGGGGTAGGCTGATCCGGGCAGCCCCTGCGGTGGGCGTCACCACAGTCTGGAGGGGGAGGCTGATCCGGGCAGCTCCTGCGATGGGCGTCACCACAGTCTGGATGGGGAGGCTGATCCGGGCAGCCTCCCGGCGCGGTGGGCGTCACGACAGTCTGGAGGGGGAGGCTGATCCGGGCAGCCCCTGCGGTGGGCGTCACCACAGTCTGGAGGGGGAGGCTGATCCGGGCAGCCTCCCGGCGCGGTGGGCGTCACGACAGTCTGAGGGGGAGGCTATTCGGGCAGCCCCTTGCGGTGCGGGCGTCACAGTCTGGGGGGAGCTGATCCGGGCAGCCCCGCGGTGCGTCACCCACTAGTCTGGGGGGGAGGGCTGATCCGCAGCACCCTGCGGTGGGGTCCCACAGTCTGGAGGGGGAGCTGATCCGGGGCGCCCCGTGCGGTGGGCCTAGTCACCACATCTGGAGGGGGGGCTGTCGGGCAGCCCCTGGTGGGCGTCACCACAGTTTTCTGGGGGGAGGCTGATCCGGGCAGCCCTGCGGTGGGCGTCCCACATCTGGAGGGAGGCTGATCCGGGCAGCCCTTGACCGGTTGGGCCGTCACACACCGTTGGAGGGGGAGGCTTGTCGGGCAGCCTCCGGCGACGGTGGGCGTCACCACAGTCTGGAGGGGGAGGCTGATCGGGACAGCCCCCGCGGTGGGCGTCACGACAGTCTGGGAGGGGAGGTGATCCGGGCAGCCTCCGGCGCGGTGGGCGTTCACCACAGTTCAGGAGGGGAGCTGATCCGGGCAGGCCTCCGGCGCGGTGGGCGTCACCAGTTGGAGGGGAGGCTGATCCGGCAGACTCCCGGGCCGCGGTGAGCGTCACACAGTCTGGAGGGGGATGCATGATCCGGCAGCCCCTGCGGTGGCGTCACACGTTCTGGGGGGGAGGCTGACCGGCAGCTCCCGGCGCGGTGCGGCGTCACCCAGTGCTGGAGGGGGAGGCTTGATCCGGGCGCCCCCGCGGATGGCGTCACACAAGTCTGGAGGGGGAGGCTGATCCGGGCGCCGTCCCGGGCGCGGTGGGCGTCACCCGTCTGGAGGGGGAGGCTGATCCGGGCAGCCTCCCGGCGCGGTGGGCGTCACCACAGTCTGGAGGGGGAGGCTGATCCGGGCAGCCTCCTGGCGCGGTGGGCGTCACCACAGTCTGGAGGGGGAGGCTGATCCGGGCAGCCCCTGCGGTGGGCGTCACCACAGTCTGGAGGGGGAGGCTGATCCGGACAGCCCCCGGCGCGGTGGCCGGTGGGCGTCACGACAGTCTGGATGGGGATGACGGGAGGCTGAGACTCGGAGGAGCATCTCACGACTCTGATGCTGCGCTGGCCGGCGGCGGTGGGGCCGTCACATCTGGCCTGCTCCAGTTGGCCGTCGTGACGCGATGGCTGGCAGATAGACGGAGGGAGGCGGCCTTCAGAGGCCGGTCCGATCCTCTGTGTCGGCGCCCCCGGCTGGCTGGGTGTGGCTGGCCCGCTCCAGTGGTCCACTGACCGCCAGCTGCAGTGATGTATACCCTGTACTCACACGGTCATCAGCGGATCAGCCGCGATCCTGCCATAGTCAATCGACACCAATTTGCACGTGCAGAGGGCAGGCGTGGTCGCATCTCGACGCGACCACACCCAGGAAAACAGCAGCGGAGATTCAACCTTGTGGATTACTGCAGGGTTTTCCAGGTCAGATCGTCGAAAAAGTCTCGAACTGACTCCCTACGACTCAGATTTCGCTTTAATTACGCGATGTAGGTTATCTGGGCCGTAGATTCACGCTGTGATATCTTCAGTCTCGTCTGTCGAACAGTTTTCTTGTTAAAGCCTCGTAAAACTTGTCATCGTCTATGTCGTGCTTAAAGGGAGTGTGCCTACTCACATTGGTCATGTGGAGTTGTTGACACTAGTCTGTAGAACATATTTTTCTGAATTTTAGCCATGTGCTTCATCAGATTCACTTAAGTTGCTGAGATATTCCCCAAAATCGCCAAATCACATTCCGACGGAACTTAATTATCGATATACGCCAGAGAGCTTTCCTACTAAGAAGCATTTGCTCTTAAAATTACACCGTCTAGCATATATTGTTAGCCCTGGGGCCCAATAGAAACAACTCGGTGCAGCACTTTGATAACAGCTGCCGAACAGATGCCTCGGACAACTGTAAACAAACCCATCATTGGCTCGTATAGGTTTGTTTATCGTCTTTGGTTGCGCCATTATAGGTAAATCTTCGTTACTCTGTATAGCTTCGCATGGACTTGGGGAGGGACCCCGCCCCCCCCCGCTCCCCCGTAAATGAGGGCAGTGGTCCCTTTAAGTCAAGAGTCGAGTCGATTCATTTGTTTGAAACAGCACTCAAGTCAAGAGTCGAGTCAATTCTTCGGCTGTTAAGTCAGACTTGAGTCTAATGAAACAAAAAAGCTGGATTATTTCAAAATTTAAGCAAAAACATAGGTACATGACTAATGACAAACAAAATTGCAGTTTTACTATTTACTCGGTAACATAACCTGTGTAATTTTTAAAAGTGCCATAACATCACAAAAAGGGTGATAAATTAACTCAATGCAGTGGCGGCGCCACCGGGGGCCGGGGGGACAGGAGGGGTTGTATCCCCCCCTGTCCTCTGGCTGGGGGGGGGAAACATATATTTTTGCCCCTGTCATTTAACCCGCGCCCCACTGGGCCTCTGCATTTCCTTCGCCCGACTGGGGGTGTTTGTTTGAACACCCCACCCTCTAACTCGGCTCCAATGGCACGTAGACCAAAACAAAAAAAAAACTTCGAACCGCTATCAAAAATCATTTCGAAACTACTTCAGGCTTTTTTTCGCTCACGACAAAACTCAGGTCACCAGAGGTCATCGAAGGTCAAATTTTCCAGTTTAAGGACATCGCTCCAGAAACCCCCAAATATCTCCGGAACTATGCATAGAAACAACGTTCAAATTACAATCGCTAGCCAATGAAATTGAATAATCGCATGTATGTCTAAAAAGACCTTAGGTCAATAGTTTAGGCTCTAAGGTCATTAAAGTCAAAAAGCTATTTGGCAAAAACATATTTTTCGTGAATAACTGTCTTATCTAACAAAGATACGCCATACTTGTTTACGCCATGTGTTTGTCTCGTCAAGGCGCATTTTATAATATGTACCATTTCGTCTGTATGAGCGTCAACTTAAAAAAGACCTCAGGCAAGGTCAAGTGGTGACCCAAGGAGGTCATGTTGCATATCAGGTAGATGTGTCTTGACGAGACAAACACACTTGGTGCAGTTGCAGTTCTCTATCTTCATTATGGCCCAGAGTTATTGACGAAAAGGTGTGGGTGACCTCGGATGACCTCAGATGACCCGTAAGATTCCTGAGAAAAAACCTGCAACTTGTCATAATAATTCGTATGAAAACATCATCCAGAAAGGAAATGGACTGATATCGTCGACAAAGAAAGCATTTGATATTTCTCCATTGACTTATTAATGTCTATTAATGATCTTAAATGACTTATTAATGACGCAAAATTGACCCGACCTAAGGTCACCGATACAAAAAATCGAGATATAAATTTTTAGATACTAATGACCTTATGTAATCCTTAAACTTTGATATCGATCCCTATAAACTGTAGTCATGGCACGACCGCAAACGTTTTTGTATAGGTTCACTTGACCTGACTGGTGACCTTTACCTGACCTGACACGAAACTTTATTTTTGCAAAATGTCGCAAAGATCAGTGAAGTAGTTATGGCCAAATTTGGCGGCGCTACGCGCGCCGTTTTTTTCGCTATTCATGAAAAAAACATGAGGGGGGTTTCAAATATAATGTTAAGGTGGCAGTGTCCCTTTAAAACAGCCACCGAGGTCGAATCACAAATAAATTTGAGTTTGGTTTTGACATCTGTAACATCCCCAGTCCTCAGTGTATAGGAACGGGAACCCTGATCCGATGACGTCGTCACCCTTTACTAAACGTTGATGATAGTCAACTTGTTTTACATTGGCCATATATTAGCCGTACATATGGCAGCGTGAAGGTTTTCTCTATTCCCGAAATTCCTTCATATGACATCATTAGCCCAAGTATTAAAACTCAACTTTTTATGAAATTGAGCACTGTTTGTGAAAAGCAAATGTCATAATCGTGTTCGGCAGCAATTACTTCATATTTAGCACCACAAGCAGCGCACATTTAAAAACTTTTTGGAAGGTGGCAGTGTCCCTTTAAAGGAAATAGTTCACCTTCAACATGGGTTTTGAACTGAGATAGCAGTTTTGTAGCCCGCGTTGAAAAAAACCCTTAACTACAAGTTGTCTGGGTTGAAAGGGCTCTCCAGCCGAATATATTTGACTTTTTGCCGAAGGAATGTCAAGAATGTGAGCCCTACGCACCTGGGCAGAGGTTATGCAGTAATTTTACGCGACTTCTTCCGAATATCTGATTGGCTGAGCCACGTTTGACGTTGTGGAGAGTACGCATATAGTTTTGATAAAATTAATAATGTACGTCCTTCTGTCCTGAATCGGCGCGATGTATGACTATTTTTGACATTATGCAAAGAAGTTGTATTTCAAAATATAGTCAAATCGTGTTTGAAAAAAACGAACTTCTTCCCTTAATCTGTCTCTTCAAAGCAAAACTTGATGTTAAATAACCATTGGATTTGATAAGCGCCATGAAGGCCGTTTTTTTCGCGCCCTGTCCCCTTATATCCAGAGGTGGGCATCGTTACTTGAAAATGTAGTTCCGTTACTCGTTACTGCGTTACTCATAAAAGTATTCCGTTACTCGTTGCTCTGTTACTTTGCCACAAATTTAACGGAAGTTACTTTAGTCCGTTACTTCGTTACTTTAGTGTAATCCACGCTCCGTTTGGGGGGAATCTGCCCCTCCCGGATTTTTACGTAACTCAAAAACTGTGCCAGATATCGAGGTGAAACTTACAATACCATTTGTCCAACATCAATTTTACGTCTTCTCACAATATTTTGATGAAATTGATGAAGTACTTTGGGAGATAATGACGTTTAAATGACGTCATGTCATGCCATTTTTGGTTGAAGAACGACACATCTTTGAAAAATCTTAGCAAATAGAGTTTTTAAGTAAATTACACTTTGCAAATACAAACGCCAAAACACCGAAAATGGCATTTTCTTACAAAATGCTACTCGCATTAAAAAAATAGACCCTCAAAATAAAAATAACTGATTCCTTCGGCATTTTTTTTTCACAGACAAACTTTTTTGAAGATATTATAAAATGGAATACTTATGAGACGACCAAGCATGGACGATACCCATACTGAATTTCAAAGAAATTTCTTTATTTGTACAAAATGATGGCTCACTAAATATAAAATAATCATGACGTCATTTTTTGGAGGATATCTTTTTTGATTTTATTTACTAGATAGAGACAAATAAATGTCACCGCTGTATTTCAGAGACAAAATCGATCTAGAAACATGCGTTTTTACTAATAGTAATCCAATTCAAGTTTTGACGCTGTATATGACCTGACCTTGACCTTATATAGGGTCGGGCCTCTGATACATATGGCCTCACTATAACTATTTTTTGGCTCGCAGCCATTATAAGTTACGTTGTGATATGTAAACTTCGACTACTCCGCCGTCATCAATAATACACTCCTCGAAATTGTCATAGCTCTTGCGAATATATCAAGCGTAATTTGCGACGCTGGTTTCAAATTTGGTATCTAATGTACATGAAAATATGTTCCACTGGGGTAATTTTCTTACACAGGGCAGCCGAGGTTACTTGCCTCAGATGACTAAGTTAATAAGATTAGTTTCGCGTAAAAATTCTGTTTTATATGCTTACATCCTATTTTTGACCCCATACTAGCGATGTCTCCGTACCTTTTCACACCGGGCCCATTATTTCAACACAAATTAAAGGAGTAACGGGAGTAACGGACTTGATTTTAAAGTAACGGAAGATTACTTGGCGCCGTTAGCTGTTTTAATGAAAATGTAGTCACGGCATCGTTACTCCGTTACTGAAAAAAGTAGTTCCGTTAGTAACGGAGTAACGGAGTAACGGAAGTTGCCCACCACTGCTTATATCATCGTTCGAAGTTGCAGTTTTATTCCAGCCAATGAGCTTGACGAGTCCGCCACCACTACGCATACAAATTCAATTAATTGCAGCCTTGTGCAACAATAGAAAATAGTTATATTTTTGCTTAAGCATTCTGTCCAAATTTATAATGTCAGAAAACATTCCATGTCTTATTATGTCTGATAATGATTTAAGCTCATTAATAGGCATAAAGGAAAATAGTTCCCCCGAAGGACAAATATTTCACCCGAAGTATTCTTACGAAGGGATTTTTAGCTCCAACCATTGATGGAGTTTTTTTTCTCCAACCGAGGTTTTTTGGTATCGGATTGTCAACATTGTTTTAAGGCAGTCCCTGCGCATTGTTGTTTATAAATGCGGAAATGTCTTAACTGCGCTGAATTTGGCGCTCAATCGCTGCCATACATCAAAAGGTGTGTAGAAATCGAAAATCGTTTTTATATTATTATGAAAATGAAAAAGATTATATTTTTTGTATTTGCGCTGCTTTGGTGAGCATAAGAGGGCGATTACAAATCATATTTGCGATATCATACGGAAGAATATATACGGAAGATTTGCGATATCATACGGAAATTTAACGCTCGCCAATGTAAGGGGGTGGATGCCACCCCATCGTTTTTTTTTCTTCTCCGGAATAACTCGCGTAGCTATTAACCGATCGCAATCAAACTTTCAGTGCTCTACTTTTGAACAATCGACACATACTCTGCTAATTTCGAATTTCTAACCTTTATGACCCATGACCTTTGACATGTTTCTCAAGGTCGTGTTTGGCGCAACTTCGAGTCCAGACGTATCGATCCTTGAAACATTGCAGTTTCCGAGTGTTTGTTGTTCAGGAGCATATGCAAAGGTGTTTTTAGGTGACAGTTATGGTTTCTGCAGAAATTGCGACATCAATTGACCTTTCAGAGGTTAACCGAGGTCACTGACCTCCAATGGCCTCATTGTCGTTTTTTTCTGTCCGTTTCTAGGACAATTTGTGACCCTGATTTCACATCTGGGATCCATTTCACATAATATGTTCCACTGGAGTCATTCGCTTCCAAAGGTCAACCGAGGTCAATGACCTTAAATGACCTGACATGGCCCTTTCGGATTTTGATAGTTTTTAAGTCATTTTGTGATGCTGATCTTAAAATTTTGCGTCCACTTAGCATTCTTAGATGTTTATTTACCTACGATTTTAGTTCGATTGGTATTCGTTTTTACACGCTAACGATTTGAGGATATTTTGGTCTTTGACATGACCTTAGAGGTCACCTAATAGCCCAGGACCTTAAAATTGAATTTCAATGGCTTCCAATTGTCACAAGCAACACGCTCGTTTTTAATCGAAGCTCTAGCTCAATTAGGGGCTAAACGCCAGGGCACGTATTTTTTCCCCCTACACGGTCACGCAGTGATTTGCCCTTCACTGGCCATGGTTACCCGGCATTGGCTGGGGTCTCAGCCGAATGTCATTGGCTGGAAGGGGGGCGTTTTTCGCCCCCTCGTTATCTTCCTAACCAATAACTGCGGCGAGACGCGCAAGGCGGAAATCGCAAGCTCTCAATAAGACGCATCGAAAGCATACGCGATTTTTTAAATAAGGCCACAGATCAAAGAAAAAATGTATATTTTAGTCTGCGGGCCATAAGTTCAATCCAAAGCTTTTGCTTGAGACTACTTTCGCGCAAAGTGCTCTTGAAGGTATGATGAATCTCTCGTATAATCAAAAGTAAAATTGTAAGCAAACGTCAAGGTTAAGATCAAGTCAAATAAGGTCACTATTGGCAAGAGATCATGCGACACATGTTTTATTTTTACACGTGAGATTCGATAGTAGCAGCCATTGCACGCATGACCCTATATAAGACCAAGGTCAGGTTATATTATGTCAAAATGTTAAATTGATAAATGCCACCCTGTAACATGAAAAGCTACCCTTGTCAGGTGCAGTGCGCCCCTCCATAAGATGATACCGCCCCTTTAGCACCATAGAGTGCCCCTAGAGTATAAAAGTCACCCCTTTTGGGCACATTTTGTCCCTCCGAGGGCGCCCCATGGTATTTACAGCGCCCCTGGAGCATAAAAAGACGCTCTTGTTAGGTGCAGTGCACCTCTCCATAAGATGATGCCGCCCTCGGCACCAGAGAGCGCCCATAGATAATAAAAGCCGCCCCTTTTGGGCACATACCGATGCTTTATCATGATTTGTTGCGCTTATTTTGTTTCCAAACCCCATAAAAATGCATGCTCGCCCCCATCCATTAATTGCCGTCCCAAATTATATAATTGCCGTCCCTGATCGCCGAGTTGCCACCCCAGTCAAAATCCCTTAAAATGCGCCCTGGAGTGTTTCTACATCTGACACTTAAAATGCCAAGTTGTGTTTCTATTTTCTTTAAGACAGTTGTTTGATCCTTCTCATGCATTCAAGTGGTAATTTTGTTAGTGACCTCTGTGAGGTCACTGGAGCCATCTCTGGTCAATCCATACTTTGTGAGCCATAGCTCTTGATTAAAATGACACAGAGCATTGAAACGGACATGGTGATTGTCATGTCGGTATGAACCAATTGACTTGTCGCAACTTGCATGACCTCAGAGGTCACCTGGTGCTTATAATGATAATGTTATTGTTTCATCTGGTTGATCATCGGGGTAAGACGCCGAGTGGGCGCTTTGCCCCGAGCTAATAGTGGGCGTCTTACCCCGTGCATTATCAACCAGATTGTCGCACATCGCGACAAATCGGTGGCCGCCCGTATCGTGGTGCAGCCAACCCCCCTCCCCAGCCAACCCGCCCCCAATGTACAATTCGTCAATCTCCCTAAAACTGACAAGTCTCGGAGTAGTTGTGATATGCCACAGTTTACAACACACAGCATCTATAAGTTATTGACATTTAAATATGCCTATTTTTTACAAATGTGATAAAAAGATATTCAAGTTCATAACTTATTGAGCGCACTTGCCTCCCACGTTCAACGCCGTTCGCAGCCATTAGGAAGGGGCTGTCACTAGCGGATCCAAGGAGGGGGGGGGGCACCAGGGGCAAATGTCCCCGCCCCAAGTCGTCTGAAATCGGCGCAAATTTACACATTTCCTGATGTAGAAGGACATCTACGCAACTTTTACCGAGGGAAGTTTATTTTAAAACGTCTAGCAATGCATAAGGGACCAAAATTCGATAATTTTTACATTGTGATGAACTTTTTCGGGGTGATCCCCTCCATGGCGCAAAAAAAAAACTAAATCCTAGCTCCGCCAATGGGGGCTGTTGCCTAGCAACGACATCTAGGGGCGTAGGCAGGGGGAAGGGGCCATGTCCGTCCCCCTGGAGGCCAGATTGGCCCCTCTGGCGACCGAGCGATGGCCCCCTGGGGTCGAAGGCCCCAGCGTCTTGCATGGTGTCAGGCGCTCGCAAAACGCCCTACGTCGCATAAAATAACGCTTACAAATCTACAAATACCGTAACACGAATAAAACAACACTTGCTTGTATGTGAAAGGAATGTAGATGAACAAACATAGTAAAAGGTCTCTAGCCAATGTGGAGAGGGACCTCTGTCAGCTTTTACAGGACCCTGCCGATTTGCAGATGGCCCCTTGTCAGCATTTATAAGGCCCCTGCCCGTTGTAGAGGGCCCTCTACAGTTTTTTTTAAATAAATTTAGTCCGAATGCTTTGAAGGGATGGCTTTCCGAGGTCAGGACCCGCGCTAAGCAGAGCTTGGTTGCGCTGGTCCTGACCTCACCACCCGATCGCGCAATCCCTGTTAGCCGCAGATTTAGAGACGAAAGTTCTACGTGCCGACATACCTGGACACGGTCCGCCCCGCGTCTGCTGACGTCAACTGGCCTTGAGTGCGGACCGGCTGCCCATCCGGCCCGCAGGCCATGCCCAGTCAGGAGCAAATAGCGGAGCGCCGAAGGCGACTCGAACCCAGGCTGCCACTACTGAGATAGGTCAGAAGACCGGCGCTCTCCCACTGAGCTACGAGGGCGGACTTTAGAGGGCTCTCTGCCGTTCTGAAGAGGGCCCTACCAATATGTAGATCGCGCTGTCAATCTGTAGAGGGCCTCTGCCGGCATTTAACCCCTTTCAGTGTCCCAGCCAATCAGAAGAGGACCCTCTGCTGGCCTTTAGAAGAACCTGCCGATCTGTAGAGGACCCTCTGCCGGTCTTTGGAGGGCCCCGCTAGCATATAGATTGTAGACTGTGTAGAGGGCCCGGTCCACCCTTAGAGGTTCTTCTTCCAGTCTCTAGGGGTCCTCTGGTGGAGTACTTTGGGAGCTAATAACGTTTTAATCACGTCATATCATGCCATTTCTGGTGGAAAAACAATACAACAGGGGGAAATTGCCCCACTGAAGGTCCGTGCGTGCCCCCTTGGCCAATGGGCCCCCTTTGGAAAAAGGGCCCGAAGGGCCCTATTTTCTCTCTAATAACCACGCGAAGCGTAGTCTTTGGAGTGTTTAGAGCACATCAGAGGCTCTTCAGAGGTTCTTCAGAGGTTTTTGAGGTCAGAGTACCTCCTAAAGCGGCCAGAGTGCTACCTCAGGCGGCCAGAGTGTCTTCTCAGGTGGCAAGAGGGCCCCCTCAGGGTGCGTGCCCTCTTGACCCATGTATCCCCTTTGGAATTAGGGCCCGAAGGGCCCTATTTCCAATCTAAAGACCACGCAAAGCGCGGTCTTTAATTAATTCAGAGCACTTCAGTTTTTTTTTCTCTAGATTCTATAGATCAGAGTACCCCCTCAGGCGCCTCTGGGTTTTCATGGATGCAGAGCAACTAAGGTCTATAGAGCATCAACTGGACCACACACATTTGGCTAGTGCGGCCAGAGACGCAGACACGGACACCTTCGACAAGCGGACACGGCATCCCCAGGGCCCCCTCAGCAAAGGCCCCCCTCCCCCCCCAAAAAATGATGCGAAAATACAAATCTCCCCGGATTTAGGCCACTATATTTTGCAGGGCCCCAAAAAAGTCGCAAAAAGGGACGTCGCCGATCATTTTTTAGTGAAAAAGTGGGCCCATTGGGGGGGGGGGCACGTGAACCCTGAGCCCCCGGTTAGTACCTCAGTGCACGAAATAGGGCCTGTGCCCACGGTGCTCTTACACAATTTCGCTGTATTTCGCCGACCTGGCCAAATACGGCGAGTTTTTTTGGGAATGTATCTGGGGCCCCCTGAAAAATAACGTTTTTGTATTTTTTATTCTTTTTTAAATATGCCCCTCTTAAAATATAGTGGGCCAAATCCTTTGAATTTTGTTAGTGGGGTTACCTTGTGCCCCAGACCAAACCCCCCCCCCCTGAAGCGAATCCTGGATACGCCACTGGTGTTATGTCCAAAGGCAGCGCTTCTCCAGGCTCTGTATTGGCTCTCCTCTCAGCAGCACTCACTCCAGAACACTGACCGCCGCCGGGTCCCCGAGTCTCGACTCTCGACCCAGCGCCGGCCGCGCGCAAGGGCGCGCTCAGCGGGAGGCGGGCAAGGGCGCACCCAGGCAGGGGTCGCTCCCACATATGTTAAACAAATCATAGGAAATCGAGTTTTGAAGTACATTGCAAGTAAAAAACACCCAAAGAAAATAGATCAAATTATATTCAAATATATATCTAGGATTTTCGAAATTTTGAGTTTTAGACCCCAAAATTATTTTTTTCACTGTCGAATACTTATTTTTAGTTTTGTATAACATACTGTTCTATCTTAAAGGGATTATACGGGTTTCCCGTCCTGAAAGGAAATGCACTCTTTTGCAGTTGTATGGCTTAAGAACACTTTATGACAATGTAGATACCCTCGTGCTCATTTAATCCATTATTTCAGCAATTATCACGTTTTTTTTTTGACTTTTTCAAGGACTCTGTATCCGATATCAGAGTACTTGATCGGATCCTACTGTCCACCGACTTTTTTAAAAATTCTCTTCCTTGGTTCCGGGTGGTTCGCGTAGGCAGAGACGCTGTCTATACCTGCAGCAGTACTGGCAAAAAAGTACTAGTGGCATCAACCGCAGCACTTTGAAACGCCTACGTAAAGAAGATGCTTTTCAACAAAAAATGTGATAACCCGTGGCTTCTACCCCTTGATAAGTACGTTTTACTATGTAACTCAATTATTCTGGGAAAAACCCGTATAATCCCTTTAATAATGTGGGCTTCAATAGGCTACGAGGGCCCCTGATCTATTTCCCTGAACAAAATAGCCAACTCCCCTGAGATAACACAAACGTGCCAATTGCCAACCTTCGTAGTTTATCTGTTAGAGGGTAGTAGGCGTCTTTACCCGACTGGGTGCGTCATTACCTCGAGGTTACTTAACTTAAGGCATTCTGGCATAGAAACTTTGTCATTATATTATCTTGATAATTCTGAGCCATAAGAAACGAAATCAGGCGCCTATGGACACTCAGTGGACACCCTGTTCCTAAGCCTGCGAGCCAGGCCTTTCTGCTGGGTTTGCGAGGTTCGCCTGATCGTGCAGCCTTGTAAGCCAGCCCAGATAACATTCCCTGGCTCAGTGAAGGTCGAACGTTACTGATGTCATCCATTTCCATTAGTATGCAGTCCGAGGAGTCAAAAGTCGTCAAAGCAAAACACTTTAAAATTTGTTGTATGTTTTATTTATTTCACTCCATTTTACTCGATGACATTTGTAGCTTGGTGGCAACCCATAGCACTGGTGATAGCATAAACACAGCAGTGAATATTTTACTCGGCGTCTTCCTGATAAGAATCCTCATCCGCTGCGACCTCCACCTCTGCCTCTTCCTCCACGGCCTCCGCCTCGGCAGCCGGCTCCGCCTCCTCAACTGCCTCCTCAACCACCTCTTCAGCCACCTCCTCGGCCACCTCCTCAGCCGCCTCCTCGGCCACCTCCTCAGCCGCCTCCTCAACCTCCTCCTCAGCCGGCGCCTCGGTGGCGCTCTGCAGGGTGTAGGTGCGGGCACGCTGGCCGTAGTGGCGGGCGCGTACACGGGTTCGGCCTGTACACCGACGGGCGTGGTTACACGGGCGCGGCTGGTACGCTGGCTGCGGCTTGTACACTGGGCCTGGCGCGGTTACGCTCCGGCTGCTTCTCGGCTGTGTAGGTCTCGGCGGGCAACCTCGCTGCGTAAGGCCGCCTGGGCTCGCCGTCGTTATCCACGTCTGCCTCAAAGCCGCGGCTCGCCAGTAATGACAGGTGTGCGTACGTGACGGTCTGGACGCGGCCCGTTCGGGCAAAGCAGACTGCGGCCCGCTTACTCGCCACTCGTCGTCATAACCGTCCGACGCTGCTCCTCCTGATGAACTCGAGTCCTAGCGTACTACGCTCCTCTCGAAAGGCCTATACTGGTCACTCGTAAAGAACTAGCGTTACTGCGGCTGGCCGTACGAGTAGGTCGCCGCCAGAGTAAACGCCTTGCGCGGCGGGGCCGGAGCACGCCAGCGGCGGCCAGCAGCAGCAGCAGCGCGGTCATCACCTGCCGACAGAGGCAGACAAAGCTGGTGTCATGCTGACGGGTGATATCTGCAGTGTACAGTACTCAGCGAGTAGACTGGGACTTTTCCCAGGAGACGACGATCTAAATAGACCGCACCCTGTCATAATGAGACATCAAATCGACTGGAGACTGTTGACTGATTGGCTGACAATTGACATTAACTTCCGATATCTTAGAGGCACCATATTGGCCTACCAACAGCAATGCCTGGCCAATCACGTGGTAAACGATATGACGCAACAGTGCCAGTTAGCCTGCAGTGCAACAGATGGGCTGTGTTGTCAGGCGTTTAACTATTGGTATACACTCGTGTCGGCCAGACCTTACCTTGGTATGCATTTCGTCTGATCTGTAGCTGGTTAGCAGTAGAAGGGGTGTATTTGCCCTTCGCTGCAGTGCAGTGCGGATGGGAATGATGAGTGCTGTTTGATGCGGCCTCAGCGGCTACTGTAGTTATAATAGGCCGGCCGGCCAGGAGGGGCGGCAGGCTGAGAAATGCCATTGACACGGGTCTATGCCGCCGACCGCAGTGCTACAATGGCGGAGCCCCCCCCCGGGCTGATCGGGCCATCGGAGGAGGCACGACGCCCCCCCGACCCAGACAAAGGCCTCTAGACGGCCGAAAACATCTAGGGCAGTTCATGTCAGATAAACCAAGTCATAACAACAGAAGCCAGAATATCGACATTCTGCCGTTTAGTCCGGGGATAAAAAAAAAACTAAGGGAGACGCGTTAGAGACATATAATCATGGATTTCTCATCCATGAAATAATCACTGCACTGGCACATAACTTTCACAATAAAGCTTGCTCTGCTATCTAATCCTCTGAAAATGTTATGTGTTTCGAGCATGATGGAAATAAATGGTACCTGGTGTCAATCGGTTACCTAAATTATGGTAAACGGAAAAAAATCGTGTTACCGATTGGGTAATCAGTCGGTCAGGCTTACACATTTTTGGACACTTCAGTCAGCCTAATCTTAAACAGTTCACTTTTTCGTCGCATTTTTCTGCATTGTAATTAATATCCAGCAAATTGATGTTTAATTTGCTCGAAATGCAATACATTAATATGAATGCTAAATAGAACGCATCATTGTTGTATCAAGATAGAAGACATGCCTATTGCTCACAAGGGTAGGTGAGGTCTTTAAAAATAAATATATTATATGCAGCATACAATATGCATATTTCATGCAACATCACCACCTACAATTTAAAAGTCGGACAAATTTGGGACATTAAGGCTTCAATCCAAATCGGTCGGTATTTGGTCAACCAAAATGCCTCCTGTTCGGTATTGCATTGTAACTATTGGTGCAGAAATATTGGTTAATTAGAGTGACATCATAGACTACCTGGAGGCCGCAATGAAGGAATTAATACTTTTTTGGGAATTGATACTGAATAATTATCTTTCGATTAACTTAATTTTTATCTTACTAAATTATATATGACTCGGATTCTTCCTAAACGTTAACATCCAGTATTCCTTAACAAGCGGAAAGACCGTTTGGCCTGGGGGTGGCGGGAGAAAAACGCTCCAGGTTGAAGAACTTTCGTAATACCTAGCTCAATAACCAAAAGTGCTATCAACGCGAATTTGTTATTACCTTCTTCTACTTTAATTTTACGTCTGCCGTGTTTCAATAAAGCATTTTATGATTTGTTTGCCAGATATGGAAAATTTAGTGAAATCGATACACACGAGTCCGACGAAAAAATCCGCTAACTTGAACAGGCCGTACAGTGTAGTACTAATGCTCTGTCCACTTCATCGACACCACCCGTTGTCGATGCGCCCGGCGAATAAGTCCTTCGTTGAAACGGGAAGTAGCAGTCCTTTTAGTGCACCATTCGAATACACACTCCATTTTTCTGGGGCAATGCTGGTTTTCGTCTGCCGGAGGCTAGCTTAGAAAGTGTTCTGAAAAAGCCATGCTTAAAAAGGGAGTGTGCCTACTCTTGTCTCTATGTCTCTACTCTATGTCAAATATATTTTTATTACGGTAATTAGCTATTAGTTTGGTCATTAGTTACGATACAATTCACGTCTGGAGTTGAACTTTTACTCATATTCTGTTTTGCATTTGTTTGTTTCAAAACTCATAAACGATTGCCACTATAAACAGAGTAACGAATATGTTACTTATAATGGCGCACCAAAGACAATAAACAACCCCAAACGAACAATGTAAATAGTTATCAAGGCTCTGTTCGGCAGCTGCTATCAGCGCGCGCGAGTTGTTTTCTATTGACCAGCGCTAACAATATATGCTAGCGTTGTAATTGAAGGGAAATGCTTCTAGTAGCGAAAGCTCTCTGGCAAATATCGATAATTTTGTGCTGCCAGCATGATCTTGGCGAACTTGGAATATCTCAGTAACTTGAGTGATTCTGGAGAAATGAAGTATATGGCTAAATTCAGCACAAATATATTCTATAGACCAGTGTCAACAACTCCACATGACCGATCCCGATGTGAGTAGGCACCCTCCCTTAAGTGCACCCGTTTAATTCAATGTCAGTATTGTCCATCGGTGCTGTCTGTGGGTGCTGCATGCAATGAAATCTTTTGAAACTATTTATGCCCTCGCCCCTGATACCTGGGGCGAGGGCTATAGTAATTGCATTGGATTCAACTGCGTTCAGCACAGACAGACAGACAGACAGACAGACAGACAGACAGACAGACAGACAGACAGACAGACAGACAGGACAGACAGACAGACAGACAGACAGGACAGACAGACAGACAGACAGACAGGACAGACAGACAGACAGAGCAGACAGACAGACAGACAAGACAGAACAGACAGACAGACAACAGACAGACAGACAGACAGACAGACAGACAGACAGACAGACAGACAGGACAGCAGGACAGACAGGGACAGACAGAACAGACAGACAGACAGACAGACAGACAAGACAGACAGGACAGACAGACTAGACAGACAACAGACAGACAGACAGGGACAGACAGACAGGAACAGACAGACAGACAGACAGACAGACAGAACAGACAAGACAGACAGACCACGACAGACACGACGACAGGACAACAGGACAGACAGACAGACAGACAGGAAAGGACAGTACAGGACAGGACAGGGACAGACAGACAGAAGACAGACAGACAGACAGACAGGACAGACAGGACAGACAGGGGAACAGACAGACAGACAGGACAAGACAGACAGACAGACAGACAGACAGACAGACAGACAGACAGACAGACAGACAGACAGACAGACAGACAGACAGACAGACAGACAGACAGGACAGACAGACAGACAGACAGACAGACAGGCAGACAGACAGACAGACAGACAGACAGACAGCAGACAGGACAGACAGACCAGACAGGACAGACAGACAGCAGACAGACAGGGACAGACAGACCAGACAGACCAGACAGACCAGACAGACCAGACAGACCAGACAGACCAGACAGACCAGACAGAACAGACAGACCAGACAGACCAGACAGACCAGACAGACCAGACAGACCAGACAGACCAGACAGACCAGACAGACAGACCAACAGGACAAGACAGACCAGACAGACAGACAGAACAGACAAGCAGGCATAGACAGACAGACAGACAGACAGACAGACAGACAGACAGACAGAACAAGGACAGGACAGACAGGAAACAGACAGACAGAACAGACAGACCAGACAGACAGACAGGAGCAGACAGACAGACAGACAGACAGACAGACAGACAGAACAGAAGACAGACAGGACAGACAGACAGGACAGACAGACATTGACAGACAGACAGACAGACAGACAGACAGACAGGACAGACAGACAGCAGACAAGACAGACAGACAGACAGACATGACGAGGACAGACAGACAGACAGACAGACAGACAGACAGAAGTACAGACATGACAGACAGACAGAGACAGACAGACAAGACAACAGACAGACAGACAGACAGAGCAGACAGACAGACAGGACAGACAGACAGACAGACAGACAGACCAAGACAGACAGGACAGACAGACAGACAGGGACAGACAGACAGACAGACAGACAGGACAGACAGACAGGACAGACAGGAACAGAACTGACAGACAGGACAGACAGGACAGACCAAGACAACAGGACAGACAGAACAAGACAGACCAGACAGACAGACAGGACAGACAGAGCAGACAGACAGACAGGACAGGACAGAACAGACAGACAGACAGACCAGACAGACAGACAGACAGGACAGACAGACAGACAGACAGACAGACAGACAGACAGACAGACAGACAGACAGACAGACAGACAGACAGACAGAACATTTGCACTACGCTGTACATACATCAACCATTTTTAAGCAAAATGCAATTAAAAACGTTACAAGTTAGCATATGACTAGGGCTGCAAAATGGCCTTGCAGAATGTTTGAACTTTTTTGTACTTGACCCCAAAAATGGAAATAAGGAACATACATTTAAAAAACACCAGAATACATATTATGTAAGGGAAAATGATGAAAACCATAAAAATATTTTTTTAGAAGGAAAAAACATAAAGATTTTAAAACAAGTTTTCTGCATTAAGCCATTATCAAGTTTAATAATGAAAACTTGATAATCACCAAGGGTGTCGCCATAGGGGGGACGGGGGGACACCGTCCCTCGCCCCAGTCGTCAGGCTGCGAGGGATTATTCCTCTCAGTTTTTGACAGTTCCCCAGCCATTATCTGCCGTTAAAAATGCCTTTCCAGCAGTCAAAATACAGCTATCCCCTGTCGAAAACGGAAAATTTCGCGCCACTTTGCGGCATGATATAAGTTTTGCAATTAAAGAAATCTGGAAAATGGGGAAATTAATTGCATTGCAGCATTGATTGGGGTCTGATCTGAACACCATTTACTGCGGGGTGGGGGGCGTTAAACGCACCTCCTGGTTATCTTCCGAACCAATGATCGCAGCGAGACGCACAAGGCGGCATTCGAAAGCACTCATTAAGACAAATCTTAAACATGCTCGAAAATATCAAATTCAGGTCACATGTCAGGTCACGGTCATGTCAAAGGTCAAAGTCAAGGTATTTTTGCTTATGGGCCATACTTTCCATCCAAAGCCTTTGATTGCGACCATGATCACACAAACTGCTCTTAAGCGTATGATACACATACTGCATGATCGAAAGTGAGATTTTGGGCAAAGATCAAAGGTCAAGGTCAGGTAACAAAAGGTCACTATACACAAAATATCTACGAAAGCCTTGCAATACATATTTTATGGGTCATTTTACGCATTGAAAGCGATAGTGATTCTCATTTGACCACCAGGCTTTATGTATATGAAGGACCTAGATGTCAAGCTATAGGTCAAAAAGGTTAAAAAATGTTCAATTTTGAAATCCGGAATTGCGTGATAGCCTTTGAAACTTTCGAATAGCCTTTGAAACAGGTCAATTCCAAAATGTTAAAATGTTACTTAAAATTCCCGCTGGAAAACCTGGACATGTCGCCTTACGTCCTCAACCAGGAGGCGCATACCGTCACCACAAGTATCACCTCTACGGCGTGGTGAATCCTCGGCGATGGAGAGGGAAACTGCACTGCCTTTTTTAGCCGGTGTAACTCGGGTCGCTGGCACAAGTTAGACGACACGAGGTCGCCAGCTGACAGCAAACGGCGTGCAGAGCGGCCGGCTACATCCTCTTCTACTCGAACTCGGCCATCGACGGCCGGGTTTAGCGAGCGGCGTGTCTGTCACTGGTCAAAGACACATGTTTTCCGGGACCTATCATGGTTTGTCATGTATGTGTGTGTGTGTGTGTGTGTGTGTGTGTGTGTGTGTGTGTTTGTTGCTGTGTACGTGTGTGTGTTGTGTGTGTGTCTGTGTGTTGTGTGCTTTCCATTCTACCGCATTCTCTTATAATATATTTATATTTTGAAATTGATCAATCTAAACCAAAAAGACATGTTTTTTATCAGTTTTGTCTCAGAAATACAAAGCTGTCATTTATTTGTCTGTATATTGTCAATAAAAGACAAAAAACGTAATTTCAAAATATGACGTCATGAGTTACCAGCACTGTAAATGTGATCACTCAGTCAAAAATTATATCATTTTGAAATTTGGTATGGTAGTTGTTTGCATATAGTTCTCTGAAAGATCTTCCTGTTTCTCAAATATCTTTTAAAGTTTTGATTTTGTAGACGTTTTTCCTAGAACTTTTGTTTTACATTTTGGGGTAAAAACAAACACTTTGAAGATTAGCTGATTAATGTGTAAAACCGTGTGTAGTGACGTCACTTTATTCACTTTATCTAAAAAATTAATCGACGAAATTATATTTTTTACAAAAGATGTAAAATTGATGTAAGATAAGGTACCCGAATTTTCACATTAATAAGGACAATAGTTTTAGAGTTATAACGAAAAATGGCAGGGGGGTTAAAAGCCCCCCCCGTCAATGCCGGGTTAAGTGTCTGACAGGGGCTCTCCCTGGTGGTAATTGCTGGTCCCAGAGACCAATAATTTGCATCACACCGAGATATACAACCAGGAAAAGGGGTTACCTGATGCTTGGCTTCACTCACGGTCTGGTTTTAATGTTACAATTTAATTTGCCTCCACCTAAAATTTATATTTTCACGCCACTTCGCGGCGTCACTTCAGTGACCACCGTTAAACGAACCCATTGTGATCCTTTTCAGTTCGTCGTAGCGCTGTATGTAGAACATATACGACGGCGAATGCATATAAAACGTGTACAGCAGTCAACATGTAGAACGTTTGCAGCTTGCAGTGTAAGCTATGCTGTTGTTTGTCTTTAAAATGTTATGCCATTTGTTTGTTAGTATTTGGGGTTGGACCGACGTGAGCCACTGCTGTTTTTCAACGTTAGCAAACGTTATGAAATATATATGAAACAAATTAATGGAAAGATACCACATTTGTATCGGCTCTACCAGTCTATCAGTTCGTCCCCCCAGTAACAAACCCGTGGCGACACTCCTGATAATCACATATCCGAGAGTTTGTTTTCCTGTCTGTAACTATTTTGCATTTCTAAAAATAAAATATTTTACACGGTTGTCAAGGGCGAATCCAGCCAGCCGTCTGGGGGAGGGCAAACCGTTTTAAGCGAAACATACCTATCCCCAATTTCGAATTTATTCCCGGATTTAGGCCACTATATTTTGCAGCCTCAGAGTTTCTAATGTTTTTTATTTTTGCATTATTATTTTTAGCTTTTAGACCTTTTGGGATATCGCAAAATGTCAGCTTGCAGTTTTTGTTGTTCCGACATTGCTTTAAACTGAGAAAAACCATGCCAACTGTCAGCTGTACCAAGGGGCGTCGCTGATATTTTTAGTGGGAGATCGGCTAAAATGACGAAAAAAAAATGTATAATTTTTATGTTTTTATTCAATCCCTTGCAGCATTTGTAGTGAATATTTGCATATTATAATAGGTACTTATTTAGCGCCGCGAAGCGGCGCGATTTTTTACGGCTTTGCCTGATAAACCTAGAGAAATAGGTGCTGCGCCTTATAAAGAATAAGAAGCTAAACATGCTATTAATTCAATTCACCGTAATAACGAACCGAACACGATACCGATGGCTTCGTTATGACGATGGCTACTGATGTGACTCCGTAAAGCGGTGTGGAAAATTTTATTTTTAGGTTGTGGAATTGTTTTTTAATACTAAAACCCGACCGTCAGCGGAGCCAAGCCTTGGGTAGCCCCTATTCCTGGTTGCACATCTCCGTATGATGAAAAATATATAATTAAAGGTAGTTTCTCATATACATATTATTCTGATAGTAAATCACGATGACCGGTGGCAGTCGGCGCTCAATGGTAGGTACAGATAATAAAAATAACTGTTTACATATGTATCGAACTGTAACAAACAACTGGTAATAGTGCAAATGTTTTGAAAACAGCAAGAGGCAGAACGACTTTTTCCACACATAAACGGTCCCTGTGACCTGTGTATCTGGAGGAGCCTCGTGGAGAGATGGCTCCGGGAGATGGTCCTGGCCTGGTCCCACTGTTAGCTCTTCAGTCCAGCAAGTTGGGCACCATTGGAGCAGCTTCCGGGTGTCCGATGTCCGCGTCTTTGCGTTCGCGGTTCACGTCGCCTTTCTTTCGCAACTCAGCAGACTAGCTTAAACATGTAGCCCGCTTGAAAAGTTAATATTTTATGAAGGGAGTGGGCCCTGGTGCCAGCGAATTACCGCCAAGAAGAGCCTATGCAAGAAATGTAATGTACCTAATTCATTTTACCCATTCTCCAAATTTATCTAAGCAATTGGGAAACTTGCGTCATGCCACGTAAGCATAACGAAATTTTCCACTTTTAGGCTGTGGGATAGCTGGATTTTGACTGCTGCAAAGGCAATTTTATGATAATTTGTGTTAACCATTGGGAAACTTGTGTCATGCCGCGAAGCGGCGCATTTTTTTTCGTTGGATAGCTGAATTTTGCTGCTGCAAAGGAAATTTTTACATTCTTAATTTTAATCATCCCCCGTTTGGGGGCCAAAGCATAGTTTTGCCCCCTTGAACGGTCTTGGGGAGGGGGCATGGCCCCGTTTTCCCCTGGATCCGCCTTTGATGGTTGTGATCATTTCCCCTTACATACCTAATATTAAAGGGAAAGTGAAAAAAGAAAAGTGAAAAGGGGAAAAATGCCAACAATCTTGTTTTGAAGCAAATTGAATATAAAAAAACGTTCGGACGCGTAAAATCACGACTTCTTCAAAATGCCTATCTCAGTTTTTCTACCCCAATTAAAGAAAACACTTTCGAAAATTAACTAAAACTTGTTTAGGTGTTTTGCCCCCCTCTAAACTTCCAATGGGTTCCTACGCCCCTGCCCTAATGCCGGGCTGATACCCCAGCCCAGCATTGGCTGGGGTCTCAGCCGAACGCCATTGGCTGGGGGGGGGGGGTTACCCCCCCTTCTCGTTATTTTCCAAACCAATAACTGCAGCGAGACGCATAAGGTGGCAATAGAAGTTTTTCAATGAGACGCATCTAAAGCATACATGAAAGTTTCCAAAAAGGTCAAATGTCAAGTCAAGACCAGGTCAAAGGGCAAAATTGAGATATTTGAGTTTGCGGGCCATTCTTTCCATCCAAAGCCTTAGATTGCAACTTGTATCGCACAAAGTGCTCTCAAAGGTGTGATGCCTTTACTGCACAAGCGGAAGTGAAATTGAAAGCAGGTCAGGTCAGAAGGCAGGTCAGGTCAAATAAGGTCACTTTTATCAAGAGGTCATGCGACACATGTTTTATGGTTTGTTTTACACGTAGGACTCGACAGTAGTAGCCATTTTCACACCTGACCCCATATAAGGTCACGGTCAGGTCATATCAGGTCAAAATTTGAAATTGACGAATATTAATAAAAAACATGTCTCTTAACAATTTTTGACTAAAAAATACAGTGCTGCCATTATTTTTTTCTCATCTGGCCAATGCAAGCATTTTATTTAATGACGCCATGAGGTGGTACTCAAACATGGTGTGGTACTCAAACATGGTGTGGTTCTCAAACATGGTGTGGTTCTCAAACCTGGTGTGGTACTCAAACCTTTGGAGCCATTAGTCAGTCAAAAAATAATATATTGCTGAAGTATATGGCTGAAGTAGGTATATAGAAATCAAGTTTATGGCTAAATTCAGAAAAATATGTTCTAAAAACCAGTGTCAGCGTCAGCATGGCCGGTGTGAGTAGGCACACCCCCTTTAATCGCACCCGTTAAAATAAATGTCAACATTGTCCATCGGTGCTGTCTGTGGGTGCTGCACGCGCCACGCAGTGAAATCTAATGACACTATTTTTACCCTCACCCCTGATACCGGGGGCGAGGACTAAAGGATTGCATTGGATTACACTGCGTGCAGCACCGACAGACAGAGACAGAGACATAGGTGGCGTCGTTGAAGTGGACAGAACATATGGTTTACAATGTACATTGTACATATGGTTTACAATGTCGATGCAGTGGACAGAACATTAGCACTATTGTACGGCCTGTTCAAGTTTAGCGGATTTTTTCGTCGAACTCGTGTGTATCGATTTCACTAAATTTTCCATATCTGGTAAAAAATCATAAAATGCTTTATTGTTACACGGCAGACGTAAAATTAAAGAAGAAGCGTTGAAACAGACAAAAAAGTTGAAACAAAACAAACAAAAAGAAAAGCGTTGAAGAAACAAATTCGCGTTGATAGCACTTTTGGTTATTGAGCTAGGTATTACGAAAGTTCTTCAACCTGGAGCGTTTTTCTCCCCCACCCCCAGCCAACAGCGCGGTAACGATTATGATGTTAACGTTTAGGAAGAAATCAGTCATATAAATTTATATAAGATATCAAAATTAAGTTAATCGAAAATATAATTATGTCAGTTATCAATTTCCCAAAAAAAGTATCAATCCTTCATTTGCGGCCTCCAGGTAGGTCTGTGATGTCATTTTACCAAAATTTCCTGACCAACCTAGTTACCAATGCAATACCGAACAGGAGGCATTTTGGTTGACCAAATACCGACCGATTTGGATTGAAGCCAATAATGTCAAAAATGTGTCCGATTTTTAAATTGTAGGTGGTGATGGTGTATGAAATATGCATATTGTATGCTGCTTAATATATTTATTTTTAAAGACCTCACCTACCCTTGTGAGCAATAGGCATCTTCTATCTTGATACAATAATGATGTGTTCTATTTAGCATTCATATTAATGTATTGCATTTGGAGCAAATTAAACATCAATTTGCTGGATATGAATTACAATGCGGAAAAATGTGACGAAAAAGTGAACTGTTTAAGATTAGGCTGACTGAAGTGTCCAAAAATGTGTAAGCCTGACCGACTGACAGGCGCGCAACCAGGATTTTCGTAAGGGGGGGGGCATGACCTCAAGGGGGCCCCGTCGGGCCACGAGGGGGCCCCACCATTGCGGACCCAATAATGACCCCTTCACATATCAGAGCACATCCAGGGGGCATACCCCAAGTTTCCGAAACCATAATTTGCTCCCCCCCCCAAGAAAAAAATACGAAAACACAAAAAGTTCGGACTTATGTACACTGTACGGCTTCCGCAGTTGCTATGGTACACACTAAGGTCCCACTTCTTTCTCCGCTAGCGCATGTTTGACGGCGAATTAAGTAACGACCGTATATGCATTCAAACCGCATTACTGAGAGCTTCAAGTTGATATTTTGATGCATTGCCTCACCCTGTGTATTTGCTGCTTTAGGCGAAAATACGTTTTTAGCGTTTTGCAGTGAAAACAACTGGTTTTTGCTTAAAAACAGACCACGGACAAGGTAAACCAATGCGTCAATATATAAATGTGAAGCTCTCAGTAATGCAGTTTAAATGCACGAATGGTCGTTTCTTAATTTCGCCCGTATAACATGACGCTAGAGAGGAAAATAAGCCGGACCTTAGTGTGTACCATAGCAAAACTTGCAGGCCTGTACCTACAGTTACAAACGGGCTGCGACACGCCTACCTGCCCTCCCCCCCACGGTCAACAACTTTATTCGCTGGGTGGCTGGACGGCCTGTAAGTTGACCCCACGCTCCCAACTTTTTAATATTCGCATAAGAAGGTCACAAGGATAATCTAGGGTCACCAGTTTTTTTGAAACGGCTTGATAAAATTGCGTTCGCCTACCCAAATAGAATGTGTCTTGTTAAAGGAAAATAGGTTCAGCCGTTCCACTGTCGATCCAGCCGTCTTTTTTTGGGGGACCAACTTTTTCTCCTGGCAAAAACAAAATCCATCTTTTTTCTCTCGGATTTGGGCCGTCACCTTATTTTTTATTTGAGCTTAAAAATTATACTTTTTCGGAGAGAAAAAAAACCGTCGATACTCAACGTAACATTTATGCTACGGGAATTACATCACATATAAGTATAATAACGGTTTATCTCAACTACTCGCAGGGTCGGTCGCCGATAAATTAACGTGGGGGTCGGCTGAAATGAAAGAAAGACGTCTGTTGCCGGCATTTAAATAAGGATTTCTATGTTATAGTAGGTACTTAAGTTATTTAGCGCGCGAAGCGACCGACGAAAAATTTGTTACGATATTTGCCTGATAAAACCTAGAAATATCCAGGTGGTGGCCAGTATGACATGTATGAGCATGGCCCATACCAACTTTTAGGACCGAATTTAGCAAACTGCCATATTAACTCGGAACCAGTGTCAGCCAATTTTGAATCAGCGGTATACCAATTCGAATATTTCTAGCAACAAGACCCACCCCACCCGCTTGGAACTTAAATCAATTGCGCCGTGGAGCGACGCGATAATTTTAAACTTATGCCCTGGCTATGCATTCTCGTCAATGTGTCACATTGTGTATGGTGTGGACCCAAAAATGTTATTTTGCGTTAAATAGTGCGGTAAGAAATTTTAAAGCGAACTGTTTTGCCCATTGATATAAGAGAGAAGCAACATAGAGCATAAATCCGCTGAGAAACGGTACGATTTTTAACCTGCATAACATATATTTTTTAATTGCACCGAGGAGCGACGTGCAAATTTGTTTTTTATTCCACTGAACACAGATGACATTCTTACTGTTATTTATGATAATGACCTGTTATTTTTTCCGATCAAAACTTATATACATGGAACAGAGGCAAAGCCTTTTTCTTACATTATACCGCATCGCTTTTTTCCTTGTGCAGGCTTGTCGTTGGGGGGGGGAACAACAGGCCATTTTATGCCTTGGGGGGCCTGGCCCTAAATGACTTCTCCCCTGAATCAACAGTGCTTGGTTAACATTGAAATGGTTGAACAGCAGCAAGAGGCAGTACGACTTTTACGCGCATAAATGGTTCTTTGTGTATCATGGGTTGGAGCTCCTCGGGCAGCCCAGGATGGCTCGGGGAGGATGGTCTGGTCTGGTCCCCACTACTTCAATCAGCTCTTTCGCGCTCCAGCAAGCTGGGGTCTACCACTGGAGAAGCAGCTTTTTTTTTCCTGGTGCGATGTTTGTGTTTTATGCGTGTTCGCGTCGCCTTTTCGGAGTCCGGCCGACTAGCTAGCATGTCCACCTTAGCGTTTTTATGAATGGAGTAGGCCCTGGGGCAAGCAATTAACTTGCCAAGGAAAGCCTACTGCCAGACCTAAATGGATTTCTTTTTTCCATTTTCCAAATTCTCGTCCATACCAGCCAATAATCAGAGACTTCTCATGTCATGCGCGACGAAGGCGGCGCGCACGTTTTCCAGATATTTTTTAACTGTAAATAGTTGGATTTTGGACTGCTGTCCAAAGGCATGTTTGTTTACGAAAATTGCTGACGTTTGGCAGCGCCGCGCGACAAAAAAGACATGATCGTACCCCCCTTTGAGGCTATTTGGGAGGGCCATGGCCTGTTGGCCTCCCCCTGGTCCGCCAGTGGCCGTTCGCTGAACAACCGGACAGAAGACCCACCTGGGGGCTGCTCAAGGGGCCTAGGGTGGCACGTGCATTTCGTAAGACGGCTGTCATCGGGCGCTGTCGCCGCCCCCTGGTGTGTGTCTCTGGGCCCTGCAGATTGAGATACATATTAGCCGTTGTTCACGTAGTGGATGTTTTTCGCGAAATGATTTTAAGTAGAGCTTTTTAAAATTGTAGTATAAGCCTTTTTCAGCGAGCGACCTAAATTTGCCCGAAGAGAAAAAAAATGTTTTAACCCTCGCCCCTGACAGGGACCGTAGAGGGCTGAGGGTCTGAGAAATATTTTTCGCCAAATTAGTCCATCGTGAAACGCGCGTCTATTCTACCTAAACCATTTTTAAAACATGTTAAATTTTAAAACATTTTTTGCGCAAAATAATCCAATGTTGAAAACGGGCTATGAAAACCTTGGACTTATTGTAACTGTTTTCATTTTTTAAATACAACAAAACAGTGGCGAGACAGGGAGCCCAACCTCGGACGGAGCCCCAGGCCGCTCTGAGCAGGAACGAGCCCAAGACGCGCCAAAAAGGGCGAAGAACTGCGGAAGCGCCGGGGATCCAAGCTGGGATCACTATCAAAGTCTTGGAGACCACGGCTTAAGCATTGTCTTTGGAGAAGTTGCTCAAGTTCTCCCCACGTTCAGAGGTCCTTAGGGCCACCGCCCAACAGGAGCCCTCTCTGGAAAGACCAGATAGGCCCAAAACGTGACGATCCAAAAAATGCCCCCTCTGTTGCAGGCGCAGAGGGGCCTCTGGCAATATCCAAAATAGGGATCCCTGGCGATTGCGAGAAGGTCGATATATAAAACATGCCAAATCTCTGAGCCATGTAACCAGACACAAGCTTTGAGGGACGGCCTTGGGCTGGGCAGGTCCGGAGGGGTTCCACGTCGCAGGGGTCCCTGGAGCCCCAAGGTTAGATGGGCCCCTGTGCGTAATGTCCTGGGCGTAGTGGTTACAAAGCAGCGTCAGAGCAAGACTCCTTACCAGGTCTATGAGAGGGACACCCACTTGTACAGGACCGCTGAGGGGCGACCACCCGACCGCTGGAAAATTCAAAAGGGGCCCTCATGCTAGGTCGAGAGAGGCCCTTGACCATACCTTCTAGAAGAGGTCCCATGGGCTGGGTTGTAAAAGGGCCCCTTTACATCCTAATTGGTCTAGTCGAGGCTCGGAGCCGGGCCCAGGTGCCCAATGGGGCCCTTTTCAACGCTCGGGAGAAAGGGCCTCATTTAAATGCTCGGGAAGGGGGGTACCTTTTTTATGGGCAAACCGCCGCCCCGGGACGAAAATCCTGACTATTATACGTGGCCTTGCCTACGAGTAGGAGCCCTACGGAAGGGCCGCCTTAAGAGTGCCCCTCCACGAGCTGCCTTCAAAGTGTGTGGTCCCTCAAGGTGCGCACGCCCCTCAGAGAGGGGCCCTCACGGGCTCCGCTCCAGCAGGGGCTCCCACGGGGTGCGGCCGCACTCAGAAGGCGGCCCGACCACGAGTTACCTCCTCAGAGGGGGCCCCACGGGGGGCCTCCTCAGAGGCGTGCGCCCACACATTTTCCTAAGGGGCGTGGCACGGGCTCCGGTATGTGCCCCTCCCTTGGTTGCGCCTTTGCCGACTGATTACCCAATCGGTAACACGATTTTTTCCGTTTACCATAATTTGGGTAACCGATTGACACCAGGTACCATTTATTTCCATCATGCTCGAAACACATAACATTTTCAGAGGAATGGTAGATAGCATGAGCAACCCTTTATTGTGAAGTTATGTACAGTGCAGTGATATTTCATGGATGAGAAATCCATGATTATATGTCTCTAAGCACGTCTCCCTTAGTTGGTATTTGTTATCCCCGACTAAACGGCAGAATTGTCGGACATTCTGGCTGTCTGTTGTTATTCTTGGTTTATCTGACATGAACTTGCCCTTAAGATGTTGTCGGCCGTCTTGAGGGCCTTTGTTCTGGGCTCGGGGGGGGGGGGCGTCGTGCTCCTCCAATGCCCCGATCCAGCCCGGGGGGGTGGGGTCTTCCGCCAGTAGCACTGGGTCGGCGGCAGAGACCGTGGCAATGGCATTGGGTCAGCCTGCCGCCCCTCCCTGGCCGGCCCGGCCTATATAACTACAGTAGCCGCTGAGAGCCGCATCAAACAGCACTCATCATCCCATCCGCACTGCACTGCAGCGAGCGGCAAATACACGCCCTTCTACTGCTAACCAGCTACAGATCAGACGAAATGCATACCAAGGTAAGATCTGGCCGACCACTGGCGGATCCAAGGGGGGGGGGGGCATCAGGGGCAAATGCCCCCCAAACCGCCTGAATTCGGCGTAAATTTACACATTTTCTGATGTAGAAGGACAACGCAACTTTTACTAAGGAAAGTTAATTTTAAAACGTCTAGTAATTCATAAGGGAGCAAAATTCGAGTAGTTTTTTATTTTGAGGATTTTTTTGGGGGTGATGCCCCCGATGGCGCCAAAAACTAAATGCGGCCACATCCGTCAATGTGGCCGACAGACATGTGCATGGATCTGAAAGTAGGATCTATGATCCCAGAGGATCTCTCGACAAAACGCAATGTTTGGATCTTTGATCCCACTGGATCCACGACAAATTACAATTAGTGGATCTTGGATTCCCAGTGGATCTTTCGAATTAAATTTTGCAACGGATCTGGATCCCCACAGGATCCATGGTGATAAAACACATGGAAAATGATCTATGATGCGCAACAACGGATCTTCGATCCGTGCGGAGGATACCGACTTGCATATTATGCCATAATTGTAGTATTTATTGACAAAATATAACTAAAAGGCATGCACCCATGCTAGTTGCGTTAGCAATGAATGAAAAGTACTGACAATTACTTTAAAAATTGGTTCCGAAAATATGAATATGTATAATGGTGGATCTGGGATCCCAGTGGATCCCAATGCAAAATGGTGCCTGCGATCTCGGATCCAGGCGGATTTTTTTTCCGTGCGGCCGGCCGACAAAATATTGAAGACGGATCTATGATCCAGTGGGATTACACTCCGACAAATTTATGAAGTGTTGGAATCTTATGATCCCAGCGGATTCTCGGGATCCAGATCCCACAGATCAGATCCCGAGATCCGTTTTTGGGATCCGAGCACATGTCTGGTGGCCGACACGGGTGTATACCAGTTAAACGCCTGACAACACATCCCATCTGTTTCACTGCAGGCCAACTGGCACTGTTGCCTCATACCGTTTACCACGTGAATATTGCTGTTGGCAGGCCAATATGATTCCTCCATGATAACAGAAATTAATGTAGATATGTTAATCAATCAGTCATTAGTCTCTAGTCGATACGATGTCTCATTATGACAGAGTGCGGTCTATTTAGATCGTCGTCTCCTGGGAAAAGTCCCAGTCTGCCCACTGAGTACTACAGTATCACTGCAGATATCATCAGCCCGTCAGCGTGACATCAGCTTTGTCTGCCCCTGTCCGCAGGTGATGACCGCGCTGCTGCTGCTGCTGGCCGCCGCTGGCGTGCTCTCGGCCCCGCCACCGCAGGCGTACCCGGCCGACTACTCGACGCCGCCGCAGTACCAGTTCGAGTACCAGGCCTCGGACGAGTACGCTGGACTCGAGTTCAGTCAGGAGGAGCAGCGTGACGGTTATGAGACGAGTGGCGAGTACCGCGTCCTGCTGCCCGACGGCCGCGTCCAGACCGTCACCTACACTGTCATCGGCGAGCGCGGCTTTGAGGCAGACGTCAGCTACGACGGCGAGCCCAGCGCCTACGAGGCCGAGGCGCCCGCCTACAAGCCGAAGCAGCCGACGTACCGGCCAGCGCCAGTGTACAAGCCGCAGCCGGCGTACCGGCCGGCGCCCGTGTACCACGTCCGTCCGGTGTACAGGCCGACACCCGTGTACGGCGCCCGCCACTACGGCCAGCGTGCCCGCACCTACACCCTGCAGAGCGCCACCGAGGC
>VOPJ01013826.1:0-32547 GCA_014673585.1 Semibalanus balanoides
CCCCCTCTCTGCTGCCAGTTATGTGTGATGGGTCTGCCAGTGATGACTCCTCCCCCTCTGCTGCCAGTTATGTGTGATGGGTCTGCCAGTGATGACCCCCTCCCCCCTCTCTGCTGCCAGTTATGTGTGATGGGTCTGCCAGTGATGACCCTCCCCTCTGCTGCAGGTCTATGTGCTGATGGGTCTGAGCCAGTGATGAACCCCTCTCCCCTCTGCTGCAAGTATATGTTGTGATGGGTCTGCAGTGATGGTTCCGGGTACGATGAAGGAACTGCACCACGCTAGCTGATCCAGAGAAACTCGATACTGATGACGCAAAGGATTCTGGACCAAGTTTTCAACATAAGCAGGCAAAAAGTCCAGCTGGGAAGGTAAGTCCCACACGGCCATAACGGCGTCACAATCTCGATATTGTCGGCCAGCTACCATAGGTCTCAGTTGATTGACATGTTTTTTTTTGCCATTACCGTATGTACTTTCTACTTCGTAGTTATCATGTATTAACGAGGCGCTCTTTCACAGCAGAGGGGCTTTTATGAGCACACGACATATTTACAGTATCACACGCGATAAACGCACACTGACACGCGATCAAATGAATATTAAAATACACGATAAACTGTTCAAAATTTGACTTCGACTGGGGTCTGATCTGGACACCATTGACTAGGGTGTCGTTAAACGCCCCTGGCTATTTTCCGAACCAATGATCGCAGCGAGATGCGCAAGGCGGCATTCGAAAGCGCTCAATGAAACGAGTCTAAAGCGCGCTCGAAAAATTAAAATTTATGTCACATGTCAGGCCAAAGATCAAAGTCGAGGTATTTTACGGAGCGAGTATGGCTCGCTCCACCCCAGCGTCGCTTGTCGCTGCTGTGCCAGAAGGTCGGCCTGGTGCCTTCTGAAATAGGCGGCTGGCGATTTCCGATCTTGATGCGACGTTCTGAAGCATGTCTGTCGACCAGATGCCGGACAGCAGAGGTGATTAAATAGCCGAGGTGAGATGAGGACAAAGGTGACCTGGAGCTGCTCTGCTGACACTGTGTGACCCTCCCTCCCTCCCTCCCTCCCTCCCTCCCCAGACACTCACCTGCTCCTGGAGCTCCTGGAGCTGCTCTGCTGACCCTGTGTGACCCTCCCTACCCTCCCTCCTCCAGACACTTACCTGCTCCTGGAGCTGCTCTGCTGACCCTGCCCTCCCTCCCCAGACACACATCTGTACCTGGAGCTGCTGCTGACCACCGGCTCGCACGGTCAGTGTGTCGGCGTGCTGGTGCGGTTCTGCGGCGTGCAGTTCACGCCGCCCGTATCGCCGGACCAGGACTGGGACGCGCCCGGACTGGACTGCCACAGCCACCGGCGTTACTGTGCCCGAACGCGTACCGCTCGACGTCAAATACAAACTGCTGCTGGCGCTCATACACCTGGACCGCGTCCAGCTGGCCAACAAGGTGGGTACAACCATTGTACAACAACAACCCGGGGACCGCCCGGGGTACAACAACCCGGGGATCACGGGCGCTGGGCGGCTGCTGGGCGACAGCGTCGTCAGTCGTCACCTACCAGGCACGTGATCTTAAAACCATGGACAATACCAGGCACGTGATCTTGAAACCATGGACAAGGTGCTAAAGGTTCAGACATACATACTTTTCTACGAGCGGATAGCGTAGCGCGTGACTGTTATAGGTAGCCTTCCTGTAATTAGTTGGTCTCCGTCAGTGGTAGTGTTCCCAAAGTATAATTTGATCGGTGCTATACATTGTCTGTACTTCTTATTATATAAAAGTTCGTTCATAGACCGAGACGCTACGTGTCTCGTCCATCGACGGAACTTTACCAAATGACCTCGCAATGCATACATACTTTAAGCACTAAGGTTGCAAGTTTGCACAGTCCTGGCCTGAGTCTGCGACTTGCTCGAGTCGTACACATTCCTGCGATTTTACCTGTGAATCACGACACAAACATCTGACGATATCATGCGATCCACGATGCAAACGGAGTGAGACTTTTTTCACTGAACGCAATATCGCACTGATGACAGGTAGAACGAAGAAGGACGTAATGCATTCCAATTTAAATAAGTACAATTTTTTGTATCATGCAAAAACTCAGCACTCTTCTGTCCCCAGTTCCATGCAGCTCCAAAGTTGCAGCTCTCAACAAAGTACAGCTTCAAACTCAAGTTCAGCTCAGCCAAAGTTTAGCCATGATGCAACTCGTGGCAGCTCAGTGCAGCTCGTGCCAGCTCGGTGCAACGCTCGGTGCATCGCTTTCTGTCCCCATAAAGCAATATATATATATATGTATATACACTTTTCGCAAACACATTTCAGTCATTTTCATGGTCTAGCAAGATCCCCTAGACATACATGTGTGATGTGATCTTTATCTTATCTCTGGTCTATTAATTAGCATATGGAGCAATTAGGCGAATCTATTATATCACCTATAATTATAAACTCCACGCAAATATTACTGATGTTGGCTGTTATCCAGAGGCCTTTCAAACAGGCCACCAATTGACTGGCTAAATCACAACCAAGAGAATAAACCTGCTGCGCGTCCAAACGCTCTCTCAGCTCATTTTGGCATCCTGGATACACTACCAAGAACTTTACAATAATCATGAAAATAGCAACTCCAGATGAGTGGCTTGGTTCAAAGGATAGGAAATGGAGCTTAAGAAAAATCGAGTTGAAAATATTTACTAGTAAGGCATGCATGGCATGAAGCAGACGAGCGAGTTAATTTATTCATTTGTGTCCGGCAACTGATATTCATATGTGTTGATGCAATAGTAAAGGCAATACTTACCTGCACCTTTCTGTGGCTTATAGTTTTTTTATTTCTGATTCTCACCTGATGGAGGGTAAATTCGAAGTCAAGCACGTGCTTATCCTGGCCAACTGATATTCATTTTTTATTATTCTATGGATGGTGAGGTTCTTCAGTCTGTGTTAAATATTTTCACGTAGCCATACATGTGTTTAATTTTACGGCCAAGCTCTATCAGTGTATACTTTTGCATAATCAGTGCAGTGAAACGGTAGTTTTATCCCTGACCCACGCAAGCAAGCAGCAAGCGAGCAATGCAAGCAAGCAAGCCAGCCGAACGAGTAGGAATTTTGGCCCATCTGATAAGACTACGTTTAAGTGAGGCCGCTTTCGCGCTCACTCACTCCGTCTGAATAACGCCTTAACTGCTGCCGTTCGCTTGCGGCGATTGACTAAGAACTGTGAGATTGAAAGACTGGCCGCTACGGCGCTCCATTGGTTGCTGTACTTTGCATTCGATTTTACCTGTGTATCATGAAAGAAAACGTTGATCCATTCTTCAAGTGCCAAAAGAGCTTAAAGGACGAAGTAATATGCTTATATTGACTGTCGTTTTTTAAACAATTAAGATTAAGATACAGATGTGCACAGGCAGTACCTTATTTGCAACACGCATTGATCGTGATAATCAGAAGCGGCAAAACCGATGGGCCAACCGAGTCGCCTCTGAACACGCAGCGAAGCAAGCGGGCACCGCTTGTCACATCTGGTATGATCTCTGTACTTTGGTGGTACATGTCCTGTTTTCCGTTCACCACTGGTTCACTAAAGGTGTGCCATGCCGTTTCGTTTCAGAGTCTGATCCCTAGTCTGAAGTTGTGTGACCCGGAGGCGTATGGTGACATATACCTGGACGTGGCCGAGGCGCTGATGGAAAAGAAGCACTACACGGACGCACTGGCTCTGCTGACCATCCTCACCCCTTCTGAGAACTACTGTCTGGTAAGTACCGGCTGTATCAGGCCGCCTCTGAGAACTACTGTCTGGTAAGTACCGGCTGTATAGCGCCTCTGAGAACTACGTCTGGTAAGTACGCTGTAACAGGCGGCTTCTGAGGAACTACTGTCGGGTAAGTACGGCTGTATCAGCGCTCTGAGAACTCCTTTTTGTCTGGTAAGTACCGGCTGTAACAGGCCGCCTCTGAGAACACTGTCTGTAAGTACGGATGTATCCGGACGCCTCTGAGAACTACTGTCTGGTAAGTACCGCGCTGTATCAGGCGCCTCGAGAGATACTGGTCTGGTAAGTAACCGGCTGTATCAGGCCGCCTCTGTGAACTACTGTCTGGTAAGGTCCGGCTGTAACAGGCGGCCTCTGAGAACTACTTGTTCTGGTATAAGCACCGCGTGTATCAAGGCCGCCTCTGAGAACTCTGTTGTAAGTAACCGGCTGTATCAGCCGACTTTGAGACTACATGTCTGTAAATACCGGCTGTATCAGGCCGCCTCTGAGAACTACTGTCTGGTAAGTAACGCGGTGTATCAGGCGCTATGCGAACTACTGTCTGGTAAGTACCGCTGTATAGGCCGCTTGAGAACTACTGTCTGGTATATGTACCGGGTGTACAGACCGCCTCTGAGAATACTGCCTGGTAAGTACCGGCTGTATGTCCGCCTCTGAGAACTAACTGTCTGGTGAGTTACCGGCTGTATCAGGCCGCCTCTGATAACTTACTGTTCTGTAGTACGGCGGCTGATATACAGGCGGCCTCTGTAACTACTGTCATGGTTAAGTACTGGCTGTATCAGCTGCCTGGACTGAGCAGCTACTGATCTGGTAAGTACCGGCTGTAACAGGCGCCTCTGATAACTACTGTCTGGTAAGATACGGCTGAACAGTCGGCCTCTGAGAACTACTGTCTGGTCACATACCGGCTGTATCAGACACGCGCTCTGCGAACTACTGTCTGTAAGTACCGGCTGTATCAGACCGCCTCTGAGACTACTGTCTGGTGAGTACCGGCTGTATCAGGCCGCCTCTGAGAACTACTGTCTGGTAAGTACCGGCTGTAACAGGCGGCCTCTGAGAACTACTGTCTGGTAAGTACCGGCTGTATCAGGCCGCCTCTGAGAACTACTGTGCTGGTAAAGTACCAGGCTGTATCAGGCCGCCTCTGAGCCCCCTTACTGTCTTGGTAATACCGGCTGTATCAGGCCGCTCTGAGAAAACTAAACTGTCTGGTAAGTTACCGCTGTATCAGGCCGGCCTTGGAACTACTGTCTGGTTAAGTACCGGCTTATCAGGCCGCTTCTGAGACTACTGTCTGGTAAGTACCGGCTGGTATCAGACGCCTCTGAGAAACTACGTCTGGTAAGTACCGGCTGTAACAGGCCGCCTCTGAGAACTACTGTCTGGTAAGTACCGGCTGTATCAGACCGCCTCTGAGAACTACTGTCTGGTAAGTACCGGCTGTAACAGGCCGCCTCTGAGAACTACTGTCGGTAAGTACCGGCTGTATTGGCCGCCAACTGAGAATACTGCTGGTGAGTAGCGGCTGTAATTCAGGCGCTCTTGAAGAACTCCTGTCGGTAAGTAACCGAGGCTGTAACAGGCGGCCTCTGGGAACTCCCCTGTCTGGTAGTACGGCTGTATCAGGCTGCCTCGAGAACTACTGCTGGTAAGTACCGGCTGTATCAGGCCGCCTCTGAGAACTACTGTCTGGTAAGTACCGGCTGTATCAGGCCGCCTCTGAGAACTATTGTCTGGTAAGAACCGGCTGTAACAGGCCGGCTGATCACAGCACAAAATTGGCGAGCTGGTTCAGTTATGTGAAAACAATTGTCTTCTAGTCCTGTACAATGTACAGGTACAATGTACAGTGTACATACTTCCATCATATTATGAAGCGTAGGCAAAATCCTTTGGGTGGAAAGGTATTAACACCACCCTTCTTGCCCGTGTGTGAAAAGTTTCACGCCTGTAGGCCATGTCAGTTCTCGGTGTTTATGCCTAGAGTACAGACAGTGTTTATACTAGAGTTATGCCTAGAGTAGATTACAGTTATACAGCACTCGTCGGTTTTCGTTCAATGCAAGATGACCAAACTGGACCATTTTAACCCTATTAAGCGTCGGGGGAGGGGGACGTAATCGGCACCACCCGAGGTTTCTTCGCGTACAGTTCATTACATATTCAACCTATAATCTTTCAACTTGGTGACTTTTCCTAACATTTCATTTTGCGCATCGAATGGTGTGCTTTTTCAAAACCGTTGCATTAGGAGGGGGTCCAGGACCGTTTTACTGACCTTCAAGTCCTGGGGGCATGACAGGCACGACGCTGTGTATAAGTTGTGATAGCCTCTGTCGGTGCCCATCTTCCATTGACCGGTGACGGGTAAGTTAAATGCATCTCCGCTACGTGACACCATCTGCGTTCCGCAGGGGCGATACCACTTGCGTCAGTGGCGGTCGCACACCAGGGAAAACAATCTCCCAAGCAGCCCCTGATTCCCGAAAAAGTACGTTTTTTGTATAATAATTATAAATAACTTATAACTTTATTGAAAATATATTCGGGGGCAGGACGCTAGGGACCCCTCGAACTAGGGCCCTTCGATAGACACTTCATAAATGTTGATACGGATATAGGTATGCAGTATATTTTGAACGGGACATCACTGCACGTGAAACACAGAGCCGTCAGCCTCCGCCACCTACCGCAGCCTGCCTCCGCCGCCTGCTGCCGTTCCGTCCGATACTTACCACCGGATCCGGTCGAGTAGTGCTGGGGAAACCGGTCCCGTTTCCGTTTGTGACTAGCGACGCTTCTTTAATTGTCACGGTCCTGCCGGTCGGTCGGTCCTGCTGATGTATTATGCTTCTCGTGCCGTGTATCGCCGCGCTCGCCTCCGTCTTGCCAACGTGGCCTAGGGAAGAGGCACTGTAGTGCTCCACTTTTTCCAGCAGTGTTTTAGTGTGTAAATTTGCTTTCGTATTTCTCGCGCCTTGTCTTCTTTCTCATCTTGTTTGTGTGCGCACCGTGCTTCCATATCCCAAATTTGTTACCATCATTTGTCGAGTAAATACTAAATACGCAGTAATTAACCATCAGTTACCACTAATTTGTTGGCGACCTGCACATGATTGGTAAGCGTGCGTGCGCTGCTATCGCCAGGCCGGCATCTGGCTGCGCGTAGCCGAATGTCACCACGAGCTGGGCCAGATGGAGGAGGCGGTGATCGCCTACAGGGAGGTGGTGCAGCGCGCGCCCAGCCACAGCGAGGCCCGCGTGGTGCTCTCCACCATCCTGCACCAGCTGGGCCAGCCCGAGCAGGCCATCGCCGTTCTTTCGCAGGGTGAGACGTGCGGCCAGCGGCACCTCCCAGGCTGGGCAGCTGAACCACGACCCCCCCCCCCTCCCCCGTCCGGGTCCCGGGGGCCCGGCTATAGTTTCCCAGCTGAGTTGGCAGTGTGGATAATTATATGGTTTGGAAGTGGGTGAGGGTACGTAGGGTTAAGAGTACGCACCAGCTGTCTCATCTGCTTAGCAACGTCGGAGCAACGCCATTTAGTGAGTGTTAAGCCCGCGTCGTCCGCGTCGAGTGACCCCCCCCCCCATCCGCCGCTAGAGGGCGTGGGACAACTGAGCTAGCCCAACGAGCGCCGCGACACCGCTAGAGATAAAAGGATTAGGTCGGGAAAGCGGCTCGCGGTGAGAGAGCGCTCTCAATCGCTTGCTAGCGTCTCCTCAAAGGTAAGGACGTCCCGCTATGAGGCAGGAAGTTCTACTATCTTACTTTAGGAATAAGGTTCACAGCATGGTTAAAGTTATTTAGCGCAGGCGTTAGAGGTAAATTCATATAGCGTTGCGCTTCAGAGCATGTGTTAAACTGATAAATTCCCAAAGCATCTCCTTTTTACATGTGTTCGAGACTTGTTCTATTGTACGTTAATCTTGTACGACCTTGATAAATGGAAGTTGTAATCAACTATGACCTTTTCTATTGTCTCAGGAAAGCAATCATATTTCAACGGAAGCGAAATAATTTGTATGGTACACGTTTGATCTTTAATCGGGCGTATTTGCCTTGCTAGACTTATGACCAATCGTGTCCCTTTTGCAGAGTAAACTCGGCACGCCCGCGGCGTCTAGAATGCTATTGCTCGAAGCCCTAGGCTTATTTCAAAGGATCGTATTCGTCCGTCCGAATTGTCAGCAAAAATTGCCATGCAAAGAGGTGCGAAACTAACAGCGCTGGTCTTACTCAGAAGAAGGATGTCCTGACACCATAAATTTTACCCAGGTACGCCATCAGCGTCTAATTATACTTAACCTGAGCCTCATAGGTTCACACTTAACATCCCACTCTGATTCCAAAGATGGCCGAATAATGCAAACACAACTTTAAACGTTTTTCTCCGGCCGATGCACCATTTATATGGTGGATTTGAAGCTGCTGCTTAGCCAACCCATGTGTCAGCCACAGCCAAGCTCGAGCCATGAACCGGCACACGGTTTTTTTAGTCCTGCCTGCCACACCATGCAACCTACCACGTTAAACAGCTGTATACCACTGCTTGTACCACAGCTGGTTCACTGGTAGAATGTTTTCTCCTTTAGAACCACACGGCGGGTAACGAGCCGGTCGTTTGTCAACAGCTGTGGCGTGACAGAGTCACGTCGTGATTCGATCTGAACCGCTTATAAAGGGCTCCGTGAAACATGTTCGCTCTCGTCAACTCGCTTAAAAGTCATAGTTGTTACAACTCCATTTATCAAGGTCGTGCATGATGACGTATTAGAACAAGTCTCGAACATATGTAAAATGGGCTGCGTAAATTTACCAGTTAGATATGCTCTGAGCGCGACGCGATCTAATTTACCTTAACGCCTGCGCTAAATAACTTGAACATGCTGTGAACTTATTCCTAAAGTAGGTAGTAGAACTTCTGCTCATAGCGGGACGTCTTACCTTGAGGAGACGCTAGTAGCGATTGAGAGCGCTCTCTCACCGCGAGCCGCCTTCCCGGCCTAATGCGTTTCTCTCTAGCGGCGGCGCGGCGCTCCCTGGGCTAGTTCCTTGTCCCCGGCCTCTAGCGGCGGAATTGGGGGGGGGGGGGCACTCGACGCGGACGACGAGGGCTTAACACAAGCAAGCCACCATTGCCCTCACAAGTTATCCACAACTTAGTCGCGCTGCGGCTTCATTTGTCTTTCTTACTCGTAAAGTTATTTGCGTGATGCTAATGCTGATCAAGATAATTTTGTACTTTCTAAGACAAGCGCTTGTTGATTTATCACTGTTGGTTGTTTGGAAAGAGCGGAATATTTGACGTATTGTGGTGGTATCATCTCCTTGCTTCAATTGGTGCCATATTTCTGAACATGTTTCATGTGAACAGTGCCCGTCGGTCAACAGTATGCATCAACGTGTTTACTCCGACGTTCGGGGTGGGGGAGGGGCTGATGTACGCAAAGAAACCTATGTGTTTACTATTTACTGTTACCAAATATACCAAGTGAGCTTTTGACACTTGAAACAGAAAGCAGATTTGCAGTATCCGACTTGGCAACGCAATTAACCCTATTAGTGGCAGGCTCCTGACTACCACTATTAGTGGCAAGGGGCAGATTTTGCACACAGCCCCCTCCACCCGGAGATCTGGAGATCTACCCGTACGATTTTTACCAAATCAAACGGCATTCGATTCCTCTCAAGTCTCAACACGATCTACATTTCTATAAAACAATGATTTCATAAATATTTAGCAGGGGGCAACGGGTGGTCAAAAACTACCAAATTAGAGGTATTTTTAATTCAATACATCTGCCACGTTTATCAACTAATTTTAACGCAGCTATAAAGGATCAATAGATAATGAGTAGGAGATTGATATATGATAACCACGTTTGACAATTCAAAAATCATAAGCGTGGGCATGGCACTAAATTGGGGGTGAAGTAAATGGGTATTTCAACCGTTCTTTGATGGATTTTTCTGGATAAATGCAATGGTTCGTTATTTTGACATCAGACGAAACAGTTATTAAGCATATTTTTGCCATAGGCGGTGCCAGGTTACCGAAAAAGGGAGGCAAAATATAGCAAAATAATAATCGAAGTCATGTTGCTACCAAGCAATATTAATAAGTTACTGGTCATAGATAGTTCCGTTTTGAATGTTTAAATTCATCATAGGCGTATCCAGGATCTGAATTGCGGAGGCGCATGGCCTTTTGATAGGAATATTTCCCGCTTTTACAATACTAACTAGTCAGCGGTGACTATTTCACTTGCAACTTCAATTCACATTAGTTATCCACTTTTTCCCTACCTGGACTCGCCTATTATCCTATAATGTTTCAAAGAGGACTCTCTGGTGCGTTTTTCATCTGAAAACTGCAGTATGTTTTGTCATTGTAGGCCAATGCATCTCAGTTTTCTTACATTAATTTGACCCCTTTTTCGATTCCTGAGCGCGCCTCTGCAACAAAATGGCTCCATTCTCTCTCTCCTGGTCGAATATGTGCTGTCTATTGCGCTGTAATCGCTGGCATATCGTAATCACCATGCTAGTCAACCCTCTTTTTGTGCCTGAACACGCCCTTGAAACTCAAGATGTACTAAATTATGCAAATGATATAAGAAAAAACTATCTTAAACATCTTCATAGCTATAAACGCACTTAACGTAGCTTTATTGACTGCCAGCTAAGCGTTTCATACTTCCTGGAAAGCCCCCCCCCCCCATTGCAAGCACCTAAAACCGCCTCTGCCGTAAAAAAATATTGTATATTATCAACATCAACTAATTTGTTGTTATTTCAATCACCATAAACCTATGTAACTCTTTCATAGTTCATACCTGAGACAGGTAGGAAGAAGCCGTGAAGATCGTATCTCCATATTATCGTCAAATGTCGCCGAAAAATCCTCCTAAAACTCGTCCCTGGAACCGGCTCTGCTCTTGTCAGGAACTCACAAATTGGTCTCCAGGTGTGAAAATCAATTGAAGGAAAAGTTCAAAAATTTAATAATCTTCTCTTTGCCCTTTCGGAGATATCTAAGGAAATCATGAAGCGTGGGCAGAATCTACCCCCTCCGCCACTAATAGGGTTAAGGAAGCATATTTTATTTATGATTTGTTTATGATTCAGTAACACTGATTATGATGTGAATAATGACGTGTCCGTGTGTGTGTGTGTGTGTGTGTGCGCAGAGGTGGAACAGGAGGTGCTCGACTCGGATCTGCTGCTGGAGAAGTCAGCCCTGCTGGAGAAGGAGGGCCGCATTGACGAGTTCATCGACACGGTGCGGACACTACTGTCGCAGCACTGCCCCATCATCCGAGACCGGGACGAGGCCAAGTGTGAGTGGTGTGTGGGGTGACGATGGGGTGACTCCTCCATGTCGCAGCACTGCCCCATCGGTCCGAGACCGGGACGAGGCCAATGCTGATTAGTGTGGGAGGGGTCGGCGATAGCACACGCCCCATCATCCGAGACCGCGGACGAGGCAAGTCGTGAGCTGGTGGGCAGGGGTGGCGGATGGGCAGCACTGCCCCATCATCCGAGACCGGGACGAGGCCAAGTGTGAGTGGTGGCTGGGGTGGCGATGGGGTGGGGTGACCCGCCAACCGGTCTGCCCGTCCCGCCGGCCCCTTTCAGCATGGCGATCGGGGGGAGTGTATCCTTGAACCGGGGACCGAGGGAATATATAATTAATGCCATTTGCTATGCCTCTGAGTTATTTTCATAGATATCTTACAGCTCAGGACAGAACTTTAGATTATTTATAATTGTGCCCGCCAGCAGTGTCATCAAAGGCGGATCCAGAACAGGTGGTTCAGGGGAGGGGCAAAACAAACTCACACAATTCGGACAACTCATCGGATTTCGCTTCCGTATTCCAGAGCTGGGAAAAGTTACCATTCTGCCATTATAAACGGTGACAATTATACAGGAATCGGTGACAAATCTTAGTTAAACATAGTATCACAACTTCGTAAATTCTCACCCCTGTCAACTTACCAGAACAGGTGGCATCATTGTAAAATTGGCAACATATAGTACACTAACACGCGCACTGGAGAGGGGTTATGCCACTAACACGCACTGGAGGTGGGGGGGGGGCACTTTTAGTGCCCCCGTGAGATTCTAAAGAAAATATGAAGCTAGAAACGTTCAAACTTATAGGGTAGGTGGTGCTGTGATGATTATACATTCTCTGAAATTTTGGTGACCTTAGGTCAATATCTTAAAGGTCAAACGAGGTCATGAAGGTCCAAATCGGGCCAAATGTCACATTTTTGAGGATTTGACCTGCGTTGGACGTCACACGTCAACTCAATGTGTCTGAAGTTCCGTTTGGGATGAAGATTCGGCACTTGGCTACCTAAATGGCGTTTGAATCGTCCCGATCTAGACGTGTTTGTTCGAGATAGCGCTTCGCCCACCTCGTTCTGGCCGCCATCTTGGAATCCAAATCCATATAAAACTCAAATATTTACCGACCGATTTCGATTTTTTACGTCAAACGATCCGCTATTGTGTTGCCGTAAATGTCGCTCAAACACTATCGCCCTGCGCCGCTTCGTTTTTGAGATATTCACGAAAAACATGTGGGGGGGCACAAAAGTGCCCCCCTCCAGTGCGCGTGCTAAGGCAACATTTTGATACCGTTTTACCTACGCCTGTCAGTACCAAATGTTTTTTGTTTGGAAAATTTGCAATTTTTAAAATGTCGACAAACTTATGGCTTGAAAATCCCAGCGGTGACTCTCAGTTAGAGTTTCACAGCCCTGGCTTATGCAATTGCATTGATAGAGCTGATTTAACACGCGTCCTGGGGAGCGAAATCCGCCCACCCCTCCGGTTTTTCGAGGATCGCGGGAAAACGGCCGCGCGCAGCGCCGCCTTTTTTGCATGCCTGTTTGAAAATGAACTAACCCACATTACGTAAAGTGCTTTGGCCTCAGGTCTCTCAGGTCAGGTCACCAGAACCTTGGATCACGTGATAACCTCATCTCCAAAATGTTTTGGTCGTATGCACCACAGTTTTGGAACAATCGGTTTCAAAATTTTACAGGATAGCCATAAGGTCATAAATACATGTAATTTGTTTATCTCGGATTTCTGATATCGGTGACCGACGGGTGAGGTCAGTCTCGTGACCACTACAATTTGTTTGTCAATAACTTCTCGACATTATAAGATAGATGTGTGAAAACGGCCTTATTTGCTCGTCGAGGCACGTCTCTTAATATTCAACATGACCTACTTGAGTCACCACTTGGACCATTGACCTGAGGTCAAATTTCGCAGTTGACCTAACCTGGTGAAAATGAATATCTTGTGAAGCGCCTGCACGAGACAATTACGATGGTGTCAAACGTATTGCTACATATTTACAAATTAAAAGGTGATATGCAAAAAAAACTTCGATGACCTGGAGCCTTATCTATTGACCTGAGCTCAACTTTGAGGTCATTTGTCCATTACAAGTTCCAAGAGCTTTCTATTTTGTATTCGGTTTACTACTAGCTATCATAGTCTTTGGCCGTTATTCAAAAGTATAAATAACTCAAACAATTTTTCTGAAAACTTAACCGTTTTTAAGCAATTTAATTTTGAATTTGCAAAAGGGGACAAGTGCCGCCGCTGATTGGCTGACAGACACTTCAAAATCGTTGTTCCTGGGAGGAAAACTACTTGTATTTCTTGAACCTTTGTTAGATTACCTGCTGCTAGTACGATAACACGATAATTGTTTCTATTCAAGTCGCCAGAATTGTTTACAAAGATTGTGCCATATCTCTATTGCCACGTTTGCATTACACTAAGTAATCGGGATTACCCCTCGTGGTGACTTCTCGGTTATTGTGCCACCGCACAAGGGAAATTACAATTAACGGTCAGACGTGAACTTAGCCCCGCTCATATCTGACGGTAAATAGCTTAAGCGCATCAATCATCAGCGGATCAGAATCAGCGCAATCAGCGCATCAATCAGCTAAAAAAACGTTGCGCAGACTTTTGGTTGTGACGTCATAGCTCGGTGACCTGACCTGGAACTTTTCTGGTGTCAAAATGTTTCAAATGAATCGTCCTACCAGCCTACCAATTTTGATCGATGTCACTGAAGCGGACCGGAAGTTATTGGTAATAAATAGAGGGGCGAACGACCACCGTGTGGCACCATTGCTATTAATGCGTATTTACAAGGTTTCGTTTTTTCGAGGAGGTTGGGTTTTTGGGAAAGGAGAACCAAAATCGATGTACCAAGTCTCTTTTTAAGGTCCATAGAACAGGTTCTGATAAAAAATCTGCATTTTTGAAAAAGTCCATTTCATAGTACACCCCTACATATAGCTCAATTATGATGAAGTTGTCCCAAATGAAAGGAAAAATGTATAGAGTCAGGTGAATTTCGATAAACAAATATCACTGTCGTTTTCAGAAGCATTTACTTCATATTTTTTACTAAACCGGCGTATATTTGACAGCTTTCAGAAAGATGAAACATTCTCTTTAAAGCAAAATTTCCTAAGTAAAAGTTGCTTACATTTTCTTCTATATCAGGAAAAATGCCAATTTTGCGCCGATTTCAGGTGGTTTGGAGGGCATGGTCCCTTTGCCCCCCCCCCCCTTGCATCCGCCATTGAGTGTATTGCTCCATCCGATAATCCGGACTTTTGCTGTATCGGCATTGTGTACAGCTGGCTTCTGTCAAGCTTCTCTGGTATCTATCCTCTGGTATTTCTCTGGTAACTCTCTGGTAACTGCTCTGTTCTCTGGTAACTTATGTTCGCTCCCGCTGCAGCGATGCTGGTGGGCTTCAAAGTGCGTGAGAACACGTTGAAGCAGCTGAGGAAGCTGAAGCCGGACACCTACGATGACCCGGTGAGCAGCTGCGCGTAACTGTTCACTGTTCACACTGTGTGTGGCTTTACTACCGCCAGCTCGCTTGGCGAAACCGCTGCTTTGGAGACATTCTGGCCTATTTGTATTTCGGAGTTAATTGGACCCTGCCCCGTATTCTGATGTCCTATTGATGGTGCCTCACTAGCTGCAGCTGACATTGATTGCTGTGGTGTTGTGCCCAGGGCCCGGCGTTCGTGGACCGGCCGACCCAGCTGACATTGATTGCTGTGGTGTTGTGCCCAGGGCCCGGTGTTCGTGGACCGGCCGACCCAGCTGACATTGATTGCTGTGGTGTTGTGCCCAGGGCCCGGCGTTCGTGGACCGGCCGACTGAGCTGGAGCGGCACTGGACGCTACTGAGGAAGGCACTCAGCTACATGGAGGAGCGTGGCCAGTCCTCCGACTGTGTGGACCTCATCATGCGAGCCAAGGGCAGCAGGGAGTTCGGCCAGCGCACCGACATGTCCAAGGTCAGTGTGCAGCTGATGAGACGGAGAGACGGGAGGCTGCTCCACGGGTCCGGTCGTCCGTCAGACGGCTGGTCTACAGTCCGTCAGACGGCTGGTCTACAGTCCGTCAGACGGCTGGTCTACAGTCAGTCAGACGGCTGGTCTACAGTCCGTAATAATTTACCCTAATGAGCGATACTCCTAGCGCCTAGCGGTCATTCAGTGAGGGGAGCTGGGTTTCCAAAATAAGTGTAGCGTGTTTCTTCCCGATATGGCATGAACTGATTGAAAAATACTTTTATAAAATAATGCATCGGGCAATATTGAAAAAGTTGCTTACTTTTTGTGGAATATACATTGTATTCCAACAGTCATGGTGGCGGCTACTTTTAATACCGATTCCTGTCTCGAGAGGCACCACAAGTAGTATGTTGTTGTGTTGTTGTTTGTCTCCCTGGGTCCTCACAGAGGACCATAGCCCAGCGGCTCCCTGTGGCGATGGTAGCCAGCCACCAGGTCGGCGTCCCGCAGCTGTTCTGGATCCACGTTGATGTTGGCAGTCAGCCGCAGGCGGGCGCCTGCCACCGTAGGAGTACGTGCTCCGGCACATCCGCCTCCTCTCGGCACACGACGCATCGCGCCGCGCGGCCACCTCTTGTTCGGGCACTGCGGGCATCCCGGGGAGGGGAGTCGGCCGATGCGGTGCAGGTACTGAGTTGAGCGCCCCCAGTGACCCGCCCTCAGCTGGTGCACCGAGACGGCGACGTCCCGATCCTCCCCGGCGTGTGTCTGCCCCTGCTCTGGGAAGTGTGTTGGCTGACACCTCTCTTCCCCCGCCGGTCAGGTGTACTGTGTGTCTGCCCCTGCTCTGGGACGTGTGTTTGGCTGACACCTCTCTTCCCCCGCCGGTCAGTGTACTGAACTGTGTCCTGCCCTGCTCTGGAAAACTGTGGTCGGCTTGACACGTCTCTTCCCCGCCGGTCATGTGTTACTGTGGTTGCCCCTGCTCTGGGACGTTGTGTTGGCTGACACCTCCCTTCCCCCGCCGGTCAGGTGCTTACTGTGTGTCTGCCCTGCTCTGGGCGTGTGTTGGCTGACACCTCTCTTCCCCCGCCGGTCAGGTGTACTGTGTGTCTGCCCCTGCTCTGGGACGTGTGTTGGCTGACACCAGTCCCTCCCTTCCTCCGAACAGGGCCTGGACACCATGTGCGCCATCGCTTCGTTCAAGGCGGCCGACTACGAGATGGGCTTCCCGGTGGTACGCAAAATGCTGCTGGCCGAGCCGGAGGTGCAGTCGCTCTGGAACCTGCTGAACCTGGTGACGATGCGCGCTGAGGACATCCGACACGCGCGCTTCCTGATGCGGCTGACGCACCGACTGCCGGAGCTGGTGGCGCTCAGCCTGCTCAACGGACACAACTGTCTGATGTCGGGCACCTACAAGTACGCGCTGGTCGAGTACGTGTCAGCCTACAAGCTGGAGCCGCGCGACCCGCTGATCGCGCTGCTCGTCGGTGTCACCATGATCCACCTGGCCGCGCAGAAGTTCACCACACGCAAGCACAGCCTGGTGGTGCAGGCGCAGGCGTTCCTCGGCCAGTACGCCAGCCTGCGCGGCGAGACGCAGGAGAGCCTGTATAACATGGGCCGCGGCATGCACGAGCTGGGTCTGCTGCCGAACGCGGTGCACTACTACACGCGGGCGCTGGAGCTGGAGCCGTCCGGCGGCGACCCTTCGCTGGACCTGCGCCGAGAGACGGCGTACAATCTGGCGCTCATCTACCGGGCCAGCGGCAACATGACGCTGGCGCGCCGGCTGACGCACCGCTACTGCGTCATCTGAACTGCCGGCTGACGCACCGCTACTGCGTCACCTGAACTGGCGGCTGACGCACCGCTACTGCGTCACCTGAACTGCCGGCTGACGCACCGCTACTGCGTCACCTGAACTGCCGGCTGACGCACCGCTACTGCGTCATCTGAACTGCCGGCTGACGCACCGCTACTGCGTCATCTGAACGCACCGCTACTGCGTTCATCTAACGCCCGGCTGACGCACCGCTTTACTGCCTCACCTGAACGCCGGCCTGACGCAACGCTACTGCGTCATCTGAACTGGCGGCTGTAACGCACCGCATGCTGCGTCGCTGAACTGCGGCTGACGCACCTGCTACTGCGTCATTCATGAACTGTGGCTGACGCACCGCTACTGCGTCATCTGAACTGCCGGCTGACGCACCGCTACTGCGTCATCTGAACTGCCGACTGACACACCGCTGCTGTGTCACCTGAACTGGCGACGTTGGGTCAGCCAGCTGGACATGACGTCACAGTCGGGTGACCCACGGACCATGTCTACTGGACTCGCAGCCAGCCAGCCAGCAGACAGCCAGCGCAGCAGCATTGGACCTCAACGGGCTCGGGCGCGAGCCGCCACAACTGTGATAGTGTGAAAGGCTGGGCGATCTCTGGGCCGTGTCGCCTCCTCTGTGGAGGTGTGTGCGTGTGCGTGTGCGTGTGCGTGTGCGTGTGCGTGTGCGTGTGCGTGTGCGTGTGCGTGCGTAACTGACCTTAGCTGACAGCGCTATGCTAGGCCGGCCTGTCCGGCCCTAGCATAGCGCCTGTCCCGTTCCATAAATGTTGTGTAGGCAGCATTCATCTCCGAATTTCAAATGAAAATGTCATCTGTGGTACTGTAATGAATAAATGGGTCATTAAGGTGAGGTAGTTGTACATCAAACATAAGATATATTAGCGGCAACGACAGATGAGAGGAACTGTGTTTTGCGGCAAGACTCTTGTGTATATGCTGAGTTATATTCATTAATTGTCCCGTTTGACACGCGCCCTGGAGCCCTAAAGCCCCAATAAACAAACAAACAAACGCGCCCTGGAATAGGGGGCAAAATCCACCCACCCCTAAGGTTTTCGAGGATAGTGGAAAAAACGGCGGCGCGCAGCGCCGCCGTTTTTGCATGTTTTTTGCATGTAAATAAGCTGCTCACATTATATGGAATTATGGATCTCAAGTCATCTCAGGTCAGGTCACGTGACCACCCTACCTTCAAAACGTTTGAAGTCGTACCACAGCCACAGTTTTGGGCCGATTGGTTTTTAACTTAAAGGATTTCATAAGGTCATAAGTACCTACGATTTGTATATCTGGGATATGACGTCGCCAAAGGCTCACCGACGGAGGCTCGCCAGGAACACGTCGACACTCGACGGGCTGGAGTCGAGTCGAGCGCCGGTCCTCCGCAGAAAGCTGGGTCCAGGCGGCGAATGCACCGCCCCTCAGGCGCATTGGCAGCACCTCCGCGGGCGACGCGCCACGATACTCGCACAGCAGCGTCGCCTGTGTCATGTGTGTGCCACTCGACATACTGTATCATACCGAGCGGTGCAACCAGGAAAAGGGTTACCTGCGGCTTGGCTCCAATAACATGCTGGTTCCTCCCAATATGAAAACGTCGTTTTTCACTGCCTCAAATTAAAATTTTCACGTCGCTTCGCGGCGTCACATCAGTGGCCATCGTCGTAACGAAGTCATCGCCATTGTCTTTGGTTCGTCTTGACGCTGAATTGAATTAATAACCTTTTAGCCTTTTATCCTCTACAAGGCCCACCACCTTGATTTTTGGGTTTTATTAGGCAAGCCAGAAAAAAATGCATGCGGTGCTTACTAAATACCTATTATAACATGGGAATCCACATTAAAGGGAATAGTTCACCTTTAACATAAGGTTTTGAGTTGAGATAGCCAAGTTGTGGCGCATGCTGAAATGACTTGTGACGCTTTCACATTTTCAAGAAACTCTTAAAGGGACTGTTGTCCCACCTTAACAATAAGATTTGAGTTGAGATAGCCCATTTTTGGGCGTGCTTCGGCATTGAAAATTATGTATGGTATAAGTTTAAAACAACCAACTGAGGTCGAATCAACAAGATAAATTCGAGTTTGGTTTTGCCAATCTGTAACGATGCAGCCCCAATGTATTTTGAATGGTGGCCGTGAGCCGATGGCGTAGTCTCCTCTTTGCTAAATGTTGATTACAGTCGACTTGTTTTCACCTTGGCCCATACATAGCCCATACACTAGTCTACTTATACAGCGTGAAGGTTTTCTTTTTTCCAAAAAATTCCTTCAATGACGGTACATCTAGCCAAATATTAAAACTGATTTCTTAATTCCATTGAGCACTTTTTCGTGAGAAACAAATGTAATAATCGTGTTCAAGCCAGATTCCACTCAATATTTTGGCACAACGTTCGTACATTTGACAAACATTTTTTTGAAAGGTGGGAACAAGTCCTTTAAATTATTTAATAATTTCAGTCCTTAAAAGTCGGTGGACCTGGGTATACCCGGTAAACTCCCAATCGCTGATTGGCTGATTTTGGCTAGTTGACGTATGATAATGAGCACAGAATGACGTAAGCTTGGGAAAGTTGTAAGTTGCTGGACAAAACCATACTGTTTCATTACTTCATTCTTTGTATTTGCAAGAATGAACTTTGTCAGGTAATGCTATGCATAGTGATTTTTGATGTTTAAATCTTCATAAAACATTTTTCTAAACAAACGTTCTGTAGCGTATGCGGAAGGCGTTGGCGCTGGCTGAACGTTCCAGGCTCGCGTCATACAAATTTGGTTGTCTGTCCCCACGGATCACCGAACCCCACCTCGTACCAGTAGCGGTGCCGCTGTTTGATTGGCCGCCCGCGGCGCACGCCGCCCGCTGAGTGAAAGGACCGACCGGCGAGACCGGTAGCCCAGTGACGTGTAGACCGTGCATGACCTTGTGACACATAATCCGACGGACGCCCATAGCACGGACAGTGAAGTGACGGTAGCGGACACTACACTTTCATTAGTGAAATCTAATAGTGCGAATACCTACTTAAAGCAAGTATGTTGATGGTTTTCAAAAGCCGGTTGTATTTTCCGGCATTTTCAACAAGTACTTGGGCAAGTACACCATGTATACGACACATCCTCACCTAAATCGATGACGTTGCGTGCTTTCTTCAGCCCAGCTGATTGCATTACTTTGAGGAAAAAATATGAATTATCACCAAATAATTTGACATTTTATTTTTTTTTTCGCGTAAATATAGGTTTTCTTCTTTGACTTACAAGTAATATTTACTTATTTCTTGCTTCTCTTCATCATTTCTGACTTTTTTTCTCGTCTTTTTTTTTTCCAAAAGGTGAAGCTATTCCCTTTGAAATGCTGGCAAAGGTTCAACCCTATTCCCTGCGGGGGAGATTCTCCCCCGTAGTTTTTCGACCGCCGCTTCTGAACCGTTACGTCCTATCGTCTTGAAACCCTTTCGGAATTTTTTCCTAAATATGAATGACGCGTGTTCCTGTTGAAAATTGGAAAAAATCGGCCCAGCGAAGGCCGGCTCCAGGGTCATGTTTTTGGGGGGAGGTCGTTTTCGAACATGCGGGTGTGGCGGCGTCATACTTTCCTTCGTAAGTTTTTGCGGTGGAATAAAAGCGTCAGAAACTAAGTCGATGCTTTGTCATCATCAATAAATTGGATTATACATATTTTGGGGTTAAAAGAAGAAGGCGAACTCAGGTACATAATAAAAATGGGTAGGCGATATTCTTCCGTCAATTTAGGCTCAACATAAAATATGCAAGATGATTAAAGCCCCGTTCCGGCAACCAGGGTGCCCCCATGGAGTTTTTCCTGAATCCGCCTATGCACAAACTTGTTTTAACATTTAACAATAACAGCAGCAAAGCCCACATGTTGACGTTCCCCGTCAAAACACTACGGGGAAAGCCTATTTTTTTTATAAAAATCCACCCATTTTTCATACCTGAGTACGCCTAAAATTTTTCATTTTTTGTACTTGTCCTTTCAACCATTGGAAAAGCACATGACATTGAAGCTCAAAGTTTTTTTGTTTCATAGGGAAATCGGTTTGAATCACATGACTACAATGACCTTCAAAAAACACCCAAAAATTTTCATATTTGTTGCCCCCTGACCCATGTTTTTTGAACAAAAAGAGCAATTTAGGGTCTATAAGAAAATTTTCGTTAACGACGAATCGCATGGTGTTGTCCATGAAATCGGCCGAGTTCGGTTCTCGAGATCTCGGGGGGGGGCAGAATCTGCCCCCCACGCAAGGGTAACGTTAATTCTGGCCGCCTGCAGGGAATAGGGTTTAAATACGACAAACAAAAGAATATAGTTTGTTTCGTCATTTGAGCCGACCCCCTTAATACTTATCGGTGAAATGCTTGCGAGTTGGTATGAGATCAATGTTATTATTCTTATGTGTGTATATACCACGCAATATCGCCTTTTGTTGTTTTTTAAGTGACTTTTTCCAAAAGTGTTTTTTTACCGATAAAAAGTTACTTTCTCCGAGATAAGTGATTTTTTATTATTATTTTTAAATCTAGAATACCAAAATAAGCTGACCGTCCCAAATTCGCCGAGAAAATAAAGGGGATACCTTTTTGCAATAAAAAGTTTGTCCCCGTCCCAACCGAGTGGCTGGATCCGCCCCTGTATTTGTAATCGTTCAGATTTGGCTTGACAAAAAAGATAGAGGCTCAAAACTAACAACACCTTGGGAACGATCTTTCCGGCTGAGGACCCCCCCCCCCCACTGGTCAAACCACTTCGCGCTGACGACCCGACTCTACCCCCACCCCCGGTAAACAACTTGTCGCTGATAGCACGGAGCGAAATGTTGGCCTCCCCAAACTCGAGCCCTAGACCAGCCAGTGACTGGGAGCGACACTTGCACTGCTAAGGCTTGCTACAGACTGCAGAGACTGTCATCCGCTTGTCTTTGAGACGACAAGCTCTGGCAACGAGATATCTGGCAGCGATTCAGCATCGTATGTTGATTAGCCGAGCTGCCGTAACGGCGGCCTGCCGTGGCAACGACTCGATAGCGTATGCGTGATGTCAGCAATCGCGTGAACTGGCGCTTCCGTAGTGATGCCACTCTAATATAGAATATGGCGGTCAAGGTTACGGCAGGTTTCGGGCGTACGGTGACGTTGCAGCCGGCCAGTGTTTCGGGCGTACGGTGACGCTGCAGCCGGCCAGTGCAGTCGTTGTAAACCAGTTGGCCGCTCAGTCCGGTTTGGCTGATGGATGGAATGCCGTTCAAAGCAGGAAGCTTTTCGCTCCCTTCCTCGCTTTCGCCTCTCGCCCTCGCCTCGTTCTCGCTCTCCGCTCTCGCTTCTCGGCTCTCGCTCGCTCTCGCTTCTCGCTCTCGCTCTCGCTCTCGCTCTCGCTCTCGGGCTCTCGCTCTCGCTCTCGCTCTCGCCTCGCTTCTCGCTCTGTATCGCTTCTCGCTCTCTGCTCTCGCTCTCGCTCTCGCTCTCGGCTCTCGCTCTCCCGCTCTCGCTCTCGCTCTCGCTTCGCTCTCGCTCTCGCTGCTCGCTCTTCGCTCTCTGCTCTCGCTTCTCTGCTCTCGCTCTCGCTCTCGCTCTCGCCTCATCGCGGGGTTCCTCGCTCTCGTCTGATGCGGCTTCTCGCCTCCTCGCCTCTCAGCTCTCGCTCCTCGCTCATCGTGTTCGCTCTCGCTCTGCTTCTCGCTTCTTCGCTCTTCGTCTCGCTCTCGCTCTTTGCTCTCGCTCGCTCTCGCTCTCGCTCTCCGCTCCCGCTTGCTCGGCTCTCTGCTCTCGCTCTCGCTCTCGCTCTCTGCTCTCGCTCTCGCTCTCGTCTCGCTCTCGCTCTCGCTCTCGCTCTCGCTTCTCCGCTCTCGCTCTCGCTCTCGCTTGCTGCTCTCGCTCTCGCTCTCGCTCTCGCTCTCGCTCTCGCTCTCTCGCTCTCGCTCTCCGCTCTCGTTCTCTTTCGCTCTTCGCTCTTCGCTTCTCGCTCTCGGCTCTCGCTCTCGCTCTCCGCTTCGCTCTCAGCTCTCGCTCTCGCTCCGCTCTCGCTCTCGCTCTCGCTCTCGCTTCGCTCTCTCTTCTCTCTCTCTTGTCTCTCCGTCCTTCTCTCTTTCCTCCTCTCTCTCTCTCGTCTCTCTCTCTCTCTCTCTGCTCTCTCTCTCTCATCTCTCTTCTCTCTCTCTCTCTCTCTCTCTCTCTCTCTCTCTCTCTCTCTCTCTCTATCTCTCTCTCACTTTCTCTCTCCCTCTCTCTCTGAAATAGGGCCTATGTACGTAAGGTAGAATTGCGATGAAGGGTGCCACTTGTCAATGCATGCTGAAAATATACATACCTAGTTAAAAATGCAATTGGTTTTAAGTAGCATATTAAAATTAAAGCAATCATGCGACAAAGTTTACAATTAACTTGGTAGGTGCTTTAATTTATTTATTCAGGCTGTTTTCTAATGTGATGGGCCTAGGGCGGACCGTTCTTTTCAACTTTCAAATCTGAAGAACGACATAGTGCGAACAGATGTTATTTGTCATGCTGATTCCGAATCTGGCATTTATTTTGACATCAGAGCATGTTCTGCTTGCGGGGTTTTAATTTGAAGTTTCTCAATTCTCAGCCGTACGCCATTATAAACCCTATACAGTTTTTCGAATTTCACTAGCAAAACACACGCAATTTCATTTCCAGTAGAGCGAGGGAGGTAAAACAAACTGGGACATGCTGCTTGTTATCTGGGGAGTCCATTAGTATCGAATCTGACCCTATAGGTAAGTAAATGACCTGTTATATTATGATGATATTTGTTCGATATGAGCGCTTTAAAGTTGTGAAAATAATTATGAATTTCCAACCCCGCAATTCCTTAACCGCATAAGCGTAAGAACCGCGAATCGGAGCGGTAAAAGCCCACTTTTAAAGCTTGGGATCCAACAATATTAACTGCTCTATTTTTTTTTAATAATTGTATATTTTTAAGTCAATGATAATGGTGTCATATATGAATGCATTTAAAGATGGCAGAATATTGAGTAATTTACAACTTCACAATAATAGCCGAACGGTGACCTCGCGTATATATGGGAAGGGGACAGGGACTATATGTCCCACTTCTTAACCTGGGTGTCCAACAATAGAACCTCGCCCCTCAATTTTGAGCCATTTTACCCTTTTTGATCACAGATACTTGTTCGAGATAAATACTTTAAAGTTGAGAGAATAACGATAAACTCATTACCACACAATGCCATAACTCATAAGCATACCTAAGAACCGGGGATGGGGGTGGGGAGGTCAGATTTTAGGTCGAGGGAGCTAACAATGTTAACTGCACCCCACTTATGAGTGGTTGCTCCCTCTTACATCGCTGGTGTTGACTCGGTATATGTGCCACTGCCATGATCACAGTTTTTATGATTACACCTAATTTTCAACCCTCAATATCAAAGCTCATAGAAGTATAAAATATAAATTGGGACCAGGGGACCAAGGCCCCATTTTTAAGACAAGGGCCAAAGATATTAACTGCTCTCCCTACTTTTGGTTCAATATCTGTCCGCCAGAGTGAAGTCGGCACTCCGCCGCGTAGCTGAATCGGGAGAGCGCTAGACTATACATCTGCCCCCTCCCATCAACGTGGGTTCGAGTCGTTTTAGTCGTTAATGTCGTCGCCGAGTCGCCATACTTAGAAAGCCAGTCAGTCAAAACTCAAAAGTATAGATATTTATTAGATTTTGGTTTGGTTACTGTCCATACTTCGGTGGACGATAAATGTATTTTAATTGTGTAATATGTTTGAAAGTTTATATTATTTTTTTGTTCCAAAAAATCAATTTTTCAAACATATTTAAAAAACGGAATATTTATTGGAAAACCAATTATGGACAATGCCCAAACATTTTAACGAAGCAGTATTTATATTTTTGACTTACGTGTACCTAGCTCCCTATTTTGTCTCGAACAATGTATTTTTTCTCGATAAAAGTGATTTTCCCCCGAAAAACATTACATTTCTTTCCAAAAAAGTGCATTTTTTAAGCTCGAATACCAACATGAGGTGACCGGTCCAAATCCACCGATAAAAAATGTGTACCTTTTTGCCACAAAAAGATGTCCCCAGCGGAGGTCGGAGAGAGTCTGGATCCGCCAGTGGCTGGCCCACTGGCGGATCCAGGAGGGGCGGCAATGGCTAAAGCCCCCCCCATTCCAGGACGGACAGGGGCGGCAATACCAATAAGCCCCTCCCCCATATCCGCTGATGAAAAATGGGTACAAGAAATGGTGTTAAAAAATGGGTAATGGCTGCGAAAAAATAACGTTTTGACGAAAAATAACTTGTTTTTTGTCTCGTTCGTGTTTCTTCTATTTGCTCGTTCGTGTTTCCTCCATTTGGTAGCAATTTGGTAGCAGTAAGGCAGTGGTTCCCAGCCCTCCCTACAAAATTACCCCTGCTCAGTAGTCAGAGGAGGCAATTACCCCACTCTTCAAAATGTATACCGATTTATCGAAAAGAGCGTTGTTTCCCAATGTGTTGGTTGCACCTGCTAACAAACACACTTCCATTGGAGTGTCGCAACTCGCAATACAAACAAAGACCGAGAGCGCACATATGCACACAGTGTCAGAAAAGTGGCCCGTTTCTCCGTTATTCTGAACTTGGAAAATGTGTTCCGTGAAAACTTGGATGTAAGAGATAGTTTTGTTTCAGTCTGTGGGTCGCCATTGCTGACGAGCATAACTAAGAAACTGGCAGGAGAGGATAGACAACAAAATAACATGCATTATTATATACAGACCTGCCATCCCATTAGGAGCGCGAGTTTTGTCTTCACCTCCTATGGTGATGGCCAGCCGGGTGTAAAAATAACAATTTATGTTTAATTTGTGATAATATATCCCCAAGCAATTATTGTTCTGCTGCATGAAATTAGATATTCCGCGCTGGGGAAAATTTTGTTCTGCGAACTTAGATAGTGGAACCACTTTTCTGACCCTGTATGCACATTCATTCCCCTTTTTCACCAGTTTCTCAATTCTGGGCTTCGTTGCCGACAAGGCGTACTGAAAAGTTATGTTGTTAGCCGAGGGCTGCATCAAAGCTGTCCTAGCGTATCATTTACGGTTCAACTTCACAGGCCTTCGTTACCTCCGTAGAATGGCTCCGCTACCACAAATTGGGTCATGACCCACCGTTTGGGAACCACTGATAGACGGTGTGTCCAAGTAGTGTCTTTCCCGGCGGGGCCATGGCTCTCGATTTTGGCAACACTCGTGCATCGACGCCCGTGGCCGTACGCCACTGAGGGATGCCGGCACATGGGTTGACGTGTTGACGTGTTGACATACTCGCAGTGGTCACTGGTCACGGTCATTTTCCATTCAGAAGCGTTGGAAATTCGTGATCAGTGGTATCTTCCTATGAGCAGCTGCAGTCTTCCACTTCCACACATTCGTGTTGTTTTGTGATGCAGCAATGCAGTCTCTCAGTGTTAATTGCGTTGTTTTTGCTATAGGCGCCTGGAAGGGTATACTGTGCCGCTCGACATAGGGGAAAACTGCCCTGCGGCACAACATACCTCTCCAGACGCCTTAGACCAGTGGTTCCCAGCCCCCGACACAACTACCACTTTCCAGCAGTCAGAGGAGGCCATTAACCACCTTTCAAAATGTATACCGATTTATCAAAAATAGCATTGCTTCCTGCAATGTGTTGGTGGCACCTATTTTACACACTTCCATCGGAGCGTGGCAACTCGCAATGAATACAAAGACTGAGAGCGCACATGTATTTATTCCGTTTCCTTCACCAATTTCTAGTTGTCGTTGGCTTCGTTGCCGACAAGGCGCACCGAAAAGTTATATTGTTAGCCGAAAGCTGCATCAAAGTTGTCTTAGCGTAACATTTATGATTCAATTTCAAAGGCCTTCGTTACCCCCCGGGGCCACAGAATGGCTCCGTTACCCCAAATGGGGTCATGACCCACCGTTTGGGAACCACGGCAGTAGGGAGTAGGGAAAGTGGGTCACACTGCACGTGCGCACGTGCACCCCTGTTACTTTCACGAAATTACCTACAAAACATCGTTGCAATACCGGACCTATACCTCGGCAACCAAAAGTCGGCAAAGGACACCGCTGCGCTACAAACACAGATGCGTAGAGAAACCAATGACCGCCTGGCGTATGCACATATGTGGTTCGATCAGCGGCGCGTCGGTACGGTCGCAAAGTTACTGGCTATCAGCGCAAATTCCATAGTTTTATGACGGCTAGTCTTCACAATTTAAATCAGTGCTAACAGCAACCTATGGGAACGTGAAGCGACTGAAACGACAACACCAACTGTAACCAATGTACCGTCTCTGAATTGCGAATGCCAACAAACTTTAGGTTTAATTACAGTATTTCGCTGTTAAAATCTGCCTGTATTATTTGTATTGACGTTGATTCGTTATTAATATTATATTTCCATTCTCATTAAATCCGCAGTAGCTTCAAACCAAAGGGTGGCTAAGCGAGCTAAAATTGAGCAGCTAGTTTAACAGCGCAATCAACATTACTCATCTAATATCATTCCAAAATCTTAACTAGTTTTTTGCCTACAAACATGAAAGTCCCTATAATTGGGCCAATTTTAAACATTATCGCCTATCACAACGTCTATCTTAGTTTCAAAGTACAATCGCATTTAGTTCGGATCTATTTGGCGACGGGCAAAACACATCTATCAACGAAAATATATTACAAAGCATGCTTTGCACAAAGTGAACTCCCGTCTGGGCGGCGTTGATGAAATCGAACGCGGTGACTCTATTTCCGGTCGTTTGCTCGTCCTTCGTCCGTTTAGGCGCCTCTAACTTGGTTGGAGATACGTGGACTTAGCCCACGAGTCCATTAAAATGAATGCATTATATCTGATCTTGTTCATGAACCTGCAGTAATTCCCGCACGCACAACTAAGTTAATGAACCAAATTTTGGCCCTTTCCGCCTATTTGGGATCCATAATCACTGCAGTGTAGATTAGACCAGAAAAGCGCAAGGGTTACGTGTTTTATTTTTTTACGCTCTAACCAGGAAGCACTTATTTGCGTGGAACGCTTACGAAGTTTGAACGTGATTTTGGTATACTTTTTCAAGCTTTATGAATAAAATCTGCTACATAACTTAGCCTCGTGTACCAAACTGCATTGCCACCTCCAATAAAGTGGAAAAAGGTCTTATGATCCCTTTAAAGGGCTGCTCCTTGTAGTAAGTTGTAATTGAGATATTTGAAGCTGCAAATGAGTCTAAAAAGGTGATGAAAGTATTATTCCCCATTAATTAATGCTAGGTATTTATGTCATTACGAGTGAGCGCGAAACGCTCGCTCGTCTTTTCGTGGTATATGGGAAAAATCTGATTATGAGCGACCCGACCCGACCCGACCCGTGGCGACGCTTTTGAGAAGCTCATATCTTTTGGAACCGCACCGTCCGATCGCACAGCTTCGACTTCTTAGCTGAGTAGCCCCCATTTTTCTAAGTAGGCCAATAAAGTTTGATTTACCAGTACCGACTCATGTAGGTGACTACCACGGCGCGTGGCGCGTGCCACCGTGGAGGGGGTGTTGATAAGGCCGTGTTTTGTCGGCGAAAAAGCTTCGGCGAACGCACGCTCGGGCGGATTGGGGTGCTGGAGAATGGTGGCGTGTGTGGTTTGGAAACCACACCAGGACAACACTGGCATATCTGTATACAACAGGGTCAAACTCTGCGGTACATTTGCACGTGAGCACCACGCACCTCTGTTCCTCACCGCAAATTTGAGCCATACAAAACATCGTTGTAGTTATACCGTGGACCTATTATCTTCGTGTCAAAACCCAGAAAGTCGCAACATGATACAGGCCAAAACAACAGATTGTGTAAGACCAACGATCCGTCCGGCGTGATGCACCTATGTGTCGATCGAGCGGCGCGTGGACGTGCGCCAAGAATTACTGAGCCTATACCAAGCGACAAATAATGGTATGCAATGAACGCTCCCTCAGCGAATTTAAATCCAGTGCTTGTGCACCATATGGGATCGGAAAGCGAATGAAACAAACACCAAAATGCGAAGACCAATGTACCCCCGTCTACTAAAATGGCAATGCAAATTAGGTTTGCTAAATGCTATGCCGCTGTTTGTCTTATCACTGTCTAAAAAATCCGGGTACTGTAAAATAATTTGATTCTATTGCCGATTTTATTCCTGTATAGGTGTTTCTCCGTTCATTTACACCGTTCGTTAGCTTTCCAAACCAATGCGTGCGAAACGCATACAAACATGATCGCCCTACTGCGTGCAAAGGGCCCCATCAAATCCACTAAACTAGGAACACCAAAATGATTTTCCCTACAAAACATGAGCTTATATTGCAAATTAAAATCCACACACCGCTGGCAAAACTTATATTGGTTCAAAGTATCGATTTAGTTTCGGATCTATTTGCGACGGCAAAACAGACATAGCTAACCTAAATAATTCAAAAGCATGCCTTTGCACAAAACAAACCTCCGTTGGGCGGGTGATAAATTTACGCGGATTTACTCGGACTCGCTCGTCCTTCGCCGTTTAAGGCGTCTTACTGGTATTAACCTAACGCTGCAAAATGCAACCTGCCCCTTCAAAAATGATTCAACTTGCCCCTTGTGACCCACTTTTATTTGTTTTAACCGTATACAAGGATGGAAGTTTAAACGATTCTAACAATATCTATCGTTCGAACGCCAGAAGTATTGCTATGGTCAGATGAAATCCGTTTCGCCACACTGGCGGATCCAGGGGTGGGGGCATCAGGAGCAAATGCCCCCTCCCCCCAACCGCCTGAAATCGGCGTAAATTTACACATTTCCTGATGAAGGAGATCTACGCAACTTTTACTAATGAAAGTTTATTTTAAAACGTCTAGCAATGCATAAAGGAGCGAAATCCGATGATTTTTTTTATTTTGATGAACTTTTTCGGGGTGATGACCCCCACGGCGCCAAAAACTAAATCCTAGATCACCAATGTTTCGCCATATACCTGAAGCTGCAATGGGTCAACAGGATTTTGTATTCATTGGCAAGTATCAACTCTTTTCCTCAAAAATCACTCTTTCGGCGTCTGCTTCTTACAGCGCTGGTTTTGCCGTTGCAAAGGGTTTGCGTGTGCGCGTTTCTTGAAGACCCGCTGGCATTTCCATCTCATGAGTCATGGTTAGTACCTATATGCAACCCGTGATGCATTTAGCCCCGGTCTCCCCTAGTCTGCTGAACTTGATGCTTCAATCAGCCGGTAGAAGCTACAGGAAGCATTCCACCGGCCTTGTACGACTGGTTTACCGCCTCACATTCACTGATGTCTCACCGTCCGGGTGCTGCGTGCGGCCGGTAGGGCTGCGCACACGATGGCGGAAAACGCGGCGCCCCCAGCTCCGCCCCGACGCGTCTCTGGCATGGTCACACAGTTTTATGGAGTTTGATGTTTGACAGTTTGATGTTTTATGGAGCCAGCGTCAGCTGCCGGCTATTTAAAGGACAGTTTCCGGTAGCGGCGTCATCAATCGGCCAGCGGTGGCCGGGTGTATCAGACCGGAGCAGCTCCATCATGTTACAGCTACAGCTGGTGAGTGGAAGCAGACCCGCACGGGCGGCCCGGCCGTCCTCCGTCAGCCCCAGCTGCAGCTGCGTCGCCCACCGAGGCCGAGCAGCTCTAGACGCTCCCAGTGGAACTGTTTAAATCGTCAAACCTGCAATATTTGCAATGCTTATGCTCAATGAATATCAATATTAAAGTAACCCTGAGCGATATTCATTGTTTCAAAGTGTCATTGATCATGAGGCGCTTACCAACTCACACCCACTGATAGCATGTTTTGCCAGGAAGTATCGTATCTCGCAGAAGAACGTGCATTTTATGGAAGGGCGGGCAGGACCGTCTCCCAACTGTACCTTGTTAGCGCCTCCTTGGCCACCGCAAAACTCGCCTGCGACCCTTGAACCTAGCCGGCTGACTAAACAACACACAAGTAGTCTAATTAAAAACAGGCAAATCTGCTTATTTGCATGCATTTGAAGTCACCGTTCGAAATGTCCTCACTTTGTTCCTCCAGAAAGGGCTCCCGAGTTACATGCTCCCGAGTGAAGACCCGACCTCATATTGGGTAGGGAACCAAGCGGGCGGCTTATTAATCGTTCTTTCAAGGAATCTTGGTTCGTCTTACGTGAAAGGCATGGGCGTCGGAAGCGGTGGGACGGAGGGACGCGTCCCCCTGTTAAAAATTGGAGGGGACAAATTCAGAAAAAAATCAAATAATTCAGCAGACTTACTTTTTTTTCAAAGGATATGGAACTTAATTTATTAATAGGTCGAATTAGAGGCCATTTTCAACCCTATATCGTTGAGTTATTTCTTTGAACTTGAAGATATGGGTACCTAATGAACCCGCGCCCCACCTGGGGGACATATTTTATCCCCCTCCCGGAGATTATTAATATTGTGAAAACTATGATAGATATCAGCGTGACACTTACCTGCAGTAGAAACCTTAAGCTACATCAATGCTACGTATTCCTACACAATGCAATGACATTTGTATAGTACGTTGGGAGATAATGACGTTTTAATGACGTCTTCTCATGCCATTGTTGATGGAAAAACGATAAATGTTGGCAAAATCGGAAACAATTTAGATGTAATGCATATATATTATATAAAACATCGGAAGCAAGGAAATAACATTCTCTTATAAATGCCTATCTCAGATGTTGGGTTTTTCACCAAAAGTACTTTTTTCGTACAAATTTTCACATCAATCAAAAATATAAAAAAGGAATATATCTCAGAGAACCGAGTATAAACGATAGGTACCCATACCACACTTTTTAAGCAATATCTGTAATTTTGACTGATGTATGACTCCCTTAGCATAAATAACTCATGTCGTATTTTTAGCTCCTTTTTTGGGTGGCTTTAAGTGGCAAACAAATAAATGTCTCTGCTGTATTTCAGAGAAAAATGAAAAATACTAATCTAGAAATATTTATATTTATTTAGGTAAATCAATTTCAATGTGTAACCTCATGTGACCTGACCATGACTTTATTCGGGTTCAACTTGTTAGAATAGTAATACTGTAGAATACTGTATAAATACTGTATCGATAAAAAACAAAACAAAAATATGTTGCATGACTTTCGTATATATTTTGTGCAGTGACATTTTGTGACCTGACCAATTGACCTTGATCTTTGCTTACAATTTTACCCTTCTTTTATGGGAGATGCATTATACCTTTGAGAGCACTTTGAGCGATAGTAGTCGCAATATAAGGCTTTGGATGAAAAGTATGACCCCCCTCCTTAAAAAAACACATTAAGTAAAATAGGTACTTCAGTTTTGGCCTTTGACCTGACCCTGACCTGACAGGTGTTCTTATTTACGAAAACTTTGCGTATGTTTTAGATGCGTCTCATTGGAAGCTTTCGATCGCCGCCTTGCGTGTCTCGTTGCGGTTACTGGT
>VOPJ01013827.1:0-46254 GCA_014673585.1 Semibalanus balanoides
GGCAGGACAGGGGCAGGACAGGGGCAGGACAGGGGCAGGACAGGGGCAGGACAGGGGCAGGACAAGGGCAGGACAGGGGCAGGACAGGACAGGTGCAGAGCAGGGCAGGGCAGGGCAGGGCAGGGCAGGACAGGGCAGGACAGGGCAGGACAGGGCAGGACAGAGAAAGATAGAGCAGAGCAAGGCAAGACAAGGCAAGGCAGGGCAAAACACTACGGAAATGTGGCAGGGCAAGACAAATGGTGAAGCTGGGCAGGGCAGAGGCATGGCACGACAGGGCAGAGGTGGGAAGGGGAGGCTAGACTATAGTGATATTTAAAAAACTCATGCACAGCCCATCTTATACCTAGCATATAAACAACTACCTACTCGTGCACATGGTGATATCTACCCCCCGCAGTGCACGGGATAAATTGATTGTTATCAATATATAACTGGCGCCTCCTGCATCAATTATTGTCGGGCGCCGGCTACTTGAACGTTTCTTTCACCCTTAATGACTTCGTGTATTTCCATGTTTTTGCCATTTTTCTGATAATATCTGGTTTTGTTCTTATAACAAATTATCACATACAGAGCCGTTTCAAAGCAGTAAATGAATGTGTGTGAATAAACTTCATGACATATAAAGACGTAGAAATAGCACACACAACTGGCAGACGCATTTCGTCTTACATACTTCATCGGCAACGTATGATTAGACGAAATTATACAAGTTTGTATTTATCATTTGTATTGTTTTATTTATTGTTATTTTTTGTTGCTGTTTTTATACGCGTATAAAAACAGCAACAAGTGCGGCCGAAACTGAATGTCATAAGTGTATCTATAGGGCAGGTGCTTTCAAATAACGCTCATGATGGTTACCTTTTGGAGTATAATATCCCAAATTAATAAACTTGATTGGCAAATGACGTCATTACATATTCCAACTGTTTGACCCCCAAGGAGTTGCACTACCACGTACAATTTTGCAATCATGCTACCAATTTAATGCACCAACTTTTGTGTCAATTTAAAAAAAAAAAATGAAACAGGCAAACATAGTTTGACCTTGACCTCACTTCAAGGTCATAAGACCAAATTGTCAAATTTTACCTTAAGAGGATAAATCATTTCATCGTCATATTCGTTGTTTCTTCGTCTCTCTAATGATATATAGTTTTTCTCTTATATGTCTTTTCATCTTGGAGATGTAATGACAAACGTAGTTGCATGTTTGACCTTGACCTGAAATTTCGGTATTCTGTATCTTGTGACCCCGTAACCTGACGATAAAATTAATTCAGAAAACGAAATCAGCGCCCAAAATAACCCCATACACCACTTAAGAGTGAAATCGGAGGGTGTGTGGTATACATTTTCACTCTTACCTTGGTGATTTATCCTGGAATTGCCCTATATCCACCGCCAGAAGTCGTGAATAGTCAGCTGACTACGCTTCGATTCTCCGCCGCTCTCTCCCGTGTCCGCGCGTGTGCTCACGTTACGACCTCTAACGGTCCATATGGACACCGCCCATCAGCTTTTAAAGATACGAACATTGAATTATAAATCGGAGCCCCGAAAACGCTCCCGCGGGCGCCGCCCGATGTTCCCTTAGAGCATTCGACCAGGAAGATATTGGTCTAGGATCACGAAACTTTGCAAAGATAGAGAAGACTATGCCCTCCACCTGTCTTGTGAGTTTTGTGCTTCTTATCGTTATATAACTGTTCATATAAAATAGGACAAAATATTACAAAACGGAAAAAATGCTTTCGGAATGGCAAAACATAACTGGAGCCAATCAAGCAAAACCAGTGCCACTTTCGGAGTCAGCGAGAAAAGCGGTTGCGTTGGTCTAGAAGCGGTTGAAAAAGTCTTGACCTTATAAATCACGCAGGTCAGTGTTATAGTTGGTGGAAAGACGGTAAATATTGTAAAAATCGTAAAAAATAGAGTTTTGCAACACATTGCTAACGGAAAGCGGCAAAGATCGAAATGAGGAAAGGTCAACTCGGATTTCCGAAATGTTAGGTTTCTTACCTCTTAAACTGAAAAAAAAATCACTAAAAAATCAAAACATTCAAAGATTTTGAAACACCGAAATTAGTAAGAAGAACTAACGAATTAGTAAGAGAACTAAATATGGGAAATACCCAAACCAGATTTCACAGCAATGACTTGCAATAACTACAAATTTGTGACTGAGTGATGACTCCCTAAGTGTAAGAAACTCAAGACGTCATTTTCTTTTAAAAAAAAAATTATTTTGACCAGATACCAAAAAATAAATACATTTTCTGTATTTCTGAGACAAAACTGGTCTAGGGATATGCTTTTTATTTACATTTATCAATTTCTAATTTTGAGCTTTCTGACGGAGAAAAACCGCTATTCTTGACGTGATGGAGTCGAGGTCATTCACTTGACCTGGAAGTTCACCCCATGACCTGAAACCTAAAAAATTGCATACCGTTAGATTCTTCACATGACGGGTAACATGCTGGTTCTTACCGCGTTGCTCTATGATGCTTGGGTTGGGAGTTAACAGGGGATCCTGTTAGCCCCCCTCCCGTACGGTGAAGGTGGGAAACGGTAAAGCGAAGGTTAATACTGTATGAAGTGGCCCTGGGTCCAGGGATTACCGTCAAGGAGAGCCTCTGCCAGACACTTAATTACATTATTTTTTCCATTTTCCTATTTTGTGTAAGCAATGGCGAAACTAATGTCGGCGAGTGCCGAAACTTGTGCCGCGAAGCGGCGCGAAATTTGTCCAGTATTGTATTGTGAATAGCTGGATTTGCCTGCTTCAAAGCTATTTCAACGATAAATTGTTATCCTTCCTCGAGTACCAGACTCACCGTGTAAATAGTTAATACCAAATAGTATCAAATCAGTCCGTATGAAGTAATGTGGGTATTCACTGATATCCTTTGGGGGGGCAAAAGATATGTTGGCCCCACCCTTTTTCGCTTTGAGGCCGGATTGCATGGCCGGATTGGCCCCCTGGATCAAGGTGGGTCCAAGGTTAGCATATCGTCTATACTGCAACCAAGGTTAGCACATCGTCTATACTGCAACCAAGGTTAGCACATCGTTTATAATACAACCAGGTTATCAAATCGTCTATAATGCAACCAAGGTTATCACATCATCTATAATACAACCAAGGTTATCACATCATCTATAATGCAACTTAGGTTATCACATCATCTATGATGACTTGCCGAACTATCGAGGCCGGGCTCAAAGACTGATCGCAATGGGCAGATTTTCTATTCAGTCAGCTCAGCTTCTGTCATATGGCCTATTCAGTCGCAAAGAACGATCATTTGTATGTCGCGTCAGCGCCTTTTACACGCTGCTGTCGGTCGGTAGCAGCCAAGGTCACGGGGTCAAGGTCACCGAAACACCACCCGGGCGATGAAGTGTATACATACACTTATGTTAGCCGTCAGGTAGGTATCATTGACAGTAGCTATGGCTGTGTTCTGACCGTCACATTCCGGCGAGAATCCCTGGAATCCCTCGCGAGCATTTTACTCTACTGCAGTTCGGCAATGTACTCATACATTGGTATTCCTGTTAAAGGAAATAGTTCACCTTCAACATGGGTTTTGAACTGAGATAGCAGTTTTGTAGCCCGTGTTGAAAAAACCCTAGCTTCAAGTTTTCTGGACTGAAAATGTTTCTCCCGCCAAATATCTATTTTCACTTTTTTGTTCGAAGGAATGTGGGCCATTAAACAAAGAATCCAAGAATGGTGGGCCATCGGGAGGCCATATACAATAGCTTACGCGACTCTCTCGAATCTGATTGGCTGAGCCGTTTGATTCTTTCGTTTGACGTTGCAGAGTACGCATATAGTTTTTGATAAAATCAATGACTGTACCTCCTTCTGTTCCTGAATCGCGCGATAAATGCTATTTTGACAATATGAAACAGAAGTTGTATTTCAGAAATATAATCAAATCGTTTTGGAAAAAAAAAAATCAAAAGGTGAACATTTCCTTTAATTTTTTTTGCACGATAATCGGAAGAAAGCACTTCTACCGGTTCCCGGGAATCCCCGCAGGAATGGAGTATATGCACTTGTGAGAAAAATATAACCAAACGAAAGAGGAAATATTATAGTTCTTAAAATAATAATATTTTTCATAAAACTACCCTTCTTTCTTAGCAATGAAGGCAAGAAAGAAGCAAAGAAGAGCGTTTACCGTACTTGAGTTGGTGACGTCACAGGCTATGAGTAGCTGACTTCGCTAATGCTAAGAGATAGATAATTTATTTTGAGCCTCGATTGTGGAATGCTTATAGTTTTTCGACGTAAAAAAAACATTGGTAAGTTAAAACTAGATGCATTATTTTCATTTGGTTCCACTTTTGGCTTGCATTAATGTTGAAGGAGCTATCAGGAAAGCGAAACTTGTTTAGTACTTACTAATAAAATAAGCATTTTACATGCACAAATTATTGTTGCGACCAAATGAACAAAAAATGAAAAGCAGAAGAGCCCATTTTATTGTATTTTAGAATCTATATGAGAAAATAGCATTCTCTATTGAAAGGCCATGACGAGTGATCTTAAAAGTGGTTGCCTGTGACGTCACACCGCCTGAAGCGTAGTACTCGTTTTTACGCAAATGGCAGTTTCGCCAGTCCGCACTAAATTAATGTTTTAAGCATGTTGTAGGCCTCGGATAAAACATTTAAAGTTATCAGCATGATCAGAAAATCATACTGTTTCCCGGACACTTACAATTTTCAATATTTTGGTGACCTGCATATACTCCATTGACGGGTCAGAACACAGCCTATATCTATGGCAAGGGAATATTTCGAATTCATGTCAAGAAAACAATACATCAAGGATACTTATAGAAAGCTTCCTGACAGTGCAAATATAAAAATCATCCCTGCATAAACAAATGTCTTCTGTTTACTATTTTTGAAGAATGAACTTGAAACTTGAAAGTTCTTTTGAGTATACATATGTATTTTTTTCAAGGCAGCCTGGCTTAATTAATTTCATATGATTTTTTATCCGCTCGCTAACATTGTGTCTGTATATTATGTAGGAAAATATATGTAAATGTAAGAAGGTACTTGCACGTTAGCTCACCAAAGATCGTCCAGCTTGTATCTCTTTACACACTTTATAAGGAGCGTATGAAAAGGGTATTAAAACTAAATGATATAAAAACAAAGTTAAGAAAACTAAAACAGTTAACACTTATTAAAAACATGACCCAATTGTTTTTGCCATTTTGTCTGTGGTAACCATTTTTAAACAGTTATTTTTTCAATCTCATCAACTGCTGTCTGGGATTCTTCACTGCCAACTATCAAAAGTAGACATAACCACTTCCTTTTATAAAAAAGTGTCATATCTAGTGCCCATCCACATCGGCAGAGGCGTTCACTGTTCAATTTCCAGCGCGTTGTTGGGGAAGGGGAGGAGAAGTCCCACCATTCTTTGTTCTTTGCCGTCATTTTCCAGTGCAGCATGAGGCAGCATTATTGCCAACTATTCCGCCCGGTTTCATGGTTCGGTGAAGTATGTAATTGAAAGCTTGGATATATAGAGAGCGTGCTGAAATAATCCAAGGATCAACGATGCAAGTTTGAAGAAAAAACGTAGGAATCGCAGTTTTATGGATGATGATGCGACATCAGTAAGACACATCTTCAACAGTTATAAACCAAGTTTGTGATCAATACCACTACACAGCGATGTTTGAAACTGATACTGACTTGGTTTATTATAAGTTTTCATTTACTCTTAATAGTTAGCTGGTTGTTAGTGAGTTGAGTATAGTTCTGTATCAGTTTGTAATTTAGTTTGCTATTTATTAGTTTGTTTGCTCAGTCTGCTACGCCTTCACAATTTTGCTGATAAATGTTGCGGATTGGTTTGTTGCGGCGCTGTTTTGATTTTGTGTCGCGTGGAACATATCGCTTGTCCTTGCACTCATCATTGGAAAGCAAAATATACGATATGTCAAACACCACCCCATACTATGATGGCTCTTTGATGGAATAAATACGAATATTCAATGCCACATAATGACAATGTAATTTCGTCTTTGCTGCAGAGAGTGTAGTTGATGTAAGGTACCTATGGACTCGATAGGAACGTGCGGAGTTTTAAAATAGGATATAAACATTGCAGCAATGCTGCTCGTTAGGGAACGATGGACTGGAGGTTCCATGGCATGAGCTCGTCGTTTTGTATATGCTATTAACAAATGTACGTGGAAAACGAGTTGTCATATGGTACACAGTTATTAATTATGTAATACTTTGCGCTTATCTTATGACTGTTGATTATAAGAGTGGTATAACTATAAAGTCATTTATTATCTAAATCATTTGCATTCCTGGGTGTTCATGAGTGGAATATTTCCTAAATATGTACGTTTTCGTTTTAAAGTACCGTTGGCGGAATACAAACTACCGTTCGAAAGCTCGTCAAAAATTATTTTGAAACAATTTAAGATATTTTTAACTGAGGTCAATATTTTGGGCTTCAGAGGTCATTGAAGTTAAAAAGGCTGCTTATGGCAAAATTGTTTTAGCAAATAACTTTTCACATAATTAATATAAGGTAATAATTTTGACGCCATCGTATTTGTCTCGTCAAGGCTCTTTACGTCACAATCAAGTTGACCAGGTAAGGTCAACATACAAATTTGATCTTAGGCCAAGGTCAAATGGTGACTTCAGTAGGTCATGATGCATGTTGAAAGACATGCCTCGACGAGATAAACGCATTAGTGACAGTTTCACTGCTCTATATCTTCATTCTGCCGAGAGCTATTGGCAAAATAGTGTGTGTGACCTCGGACGACCTCATGTGACCTTGCACGGGCCACTGAGCAAAATATTTTCCTGAAACATCAAGAAGTCTATAGAGTTACACATGCTATAGTTTTTTTCCCGATCTGATGGAAAGCATTTGTCACTTATTTGTCTTAGCTAGCAATAATTTGCAAATAGAATGCAATTTGGCGTACAACCATGCAACGTTACAGGAAAATGAATGATAGGATTGGATTCCCAGCATATGTTTGATATAGAGCTGGGCGGCGTTTGTTTAAAAATTGTGCGTTGCTCATTCAATATCCACAAATGATCCAGGGATGAGGCGTTTCCCGACATTTGTAACGTTAAATATGACCAAAAGCTATTTATTTAATACAAAAAAGGTGGACCAACTGCAACAGTTACAAATTACCAGAATTGCTTAGCTTATCCCTCAACAATGGTATTATCTGGAATGGCGCGGCATTTTTCACATTTCCTGACGAAAACGTTGTAAACATGATAAAATTACGAATTCAGCCCGGTTTCCCAATGGCGGCCTTACGCTTCCAGCCGCCCGGGAGCGGCGAATGAGCGGCCCGCTCTGTAACGTGGTAACTTATACCTTTAACATTGCTTACACCAGCACCTGCAGTATTATGACATACTTATATGATCCTGAAAAAATGCATAACACCTACATCCTACCAGTGTTACCAGACCTTGGGATTCGTCCCAAGACCTTGGGATATTGACCCGGACCTTGTGACCTTGGGATTTGAGAGTAAAACCTTGGGATTTGGGCCGATCCTGTAGCTTATACTAATTTTTGCACAAAACTACAAATAATAATGATAAAAAGGCAAAAGAAAATGCAGAGCAAAACTAACTCAGTATGATAAATCAGATTACATAGCACGTCAGTACAAGCATCTCCGAAATGTAGGACAATCATCAGCTGACGCTTTGTTCTTGCTTAGTGTTTGTTTTTTGTTTGTTTATTGCTTTGGCTTTAACGCGCGCGTTACTGGGGTATATTTCATAACGCGAGTTACTGGGGGGGGCTATTTATAGCCCCCCCCCACCCCGCTGATCTCCGAAACTATGAACCGATGTCTTATAAATTCGAGCGGCATTCGATAGCCTATCAAATTTGTCGAAGGAAACCTATGTTGTATCCTCAGTGGTCACCGACCGACGTCACAGTTCCACTTCAAATAAAAAAGTGTTTGACCGTGCCATCAAAGTCCGGTGGTCGGCATTGTGCTCAAAAATTTCAATTTTAACGCATAATAAGTTGGTAATCGGTATGATTCGTGTATCTGACACTTCTAATTACCATTACAAGCTAATTTTGACCTTGGGTTCAGGTTAAGGTCATCCGAGGTCACGAGGTCAAACTGAAGATTACGGTCATTAGGATTTTTAACACATGTTTATGGGTTCGTTTATCGATTAGAACGCGAAAAATGATTTTAGAACATGTTTTTTTACATACAAATTGAAGAAAAAGCAAGAAACGGAAATGCACTTTTTTTGGTTATTGTTACACAGTAAATGTGGTCTATTTTTGTCTTTGAAAGGCTGTCACTCAGTCATTTTTGAAGATATTGACTTCCATAACTTCCTACACACATTCATTGGGATCAACTTAATTACATATATTCCGTTTTTTTTGCAAATTCATTTCTTTTTATTTAAAAAAAAAAATGTCTTTGGATTTCTCAAAATTTTGAATTTAAAAATTTCAAAATCCGAGATTGGCAGTTCTGATAGCCCAACTTATATATCTGTCGTGTGTTTGGACGCATTGAGTTTATCTTTAAAACTGTGTTTTTGGCAGCGTTTCCGCAAACCCTCATTTTTTCAACAAAAAACGCCAGAAATACGTTAACTCTGACGTCATTTCCGGTTGACCTATCATAGCCTCGGTCCTTTTTACCATCAGGCAACATGTGTCAAATTGATCTGTTGACAAGGTATGAAAGTTGTCACGATCCAACGTTGGCTTAGGAGATATTGCAGATAACGGGAGGGGGGGCTACATTAAATTAGCCCCCCCCCAGTAACTCGCGGGTTAAGCAGAGGCTGTTGTACCAGTGCTTCAGGCCTAAGGCCTACAGCCTAACAAACAATAACTTAACCTACAATGTTTGATTTCACTCTCGCCTGAGCCCTGAAACATATTCCTGTACGTAAAGCCCAAACCCACTTCTTTCAACTTCAAACAAAACAAGAACGTTTTCTACAAAATTACCTTTCTTTTGTCAGCACTCTTATGACAGCCTTTGCAGGAGTACCTCTATTTTAATACCTTTGATTTCTACCGCTGTACGGAGACTCTTTCGATGTGTTCAAGGCCGTCGTAGGCGTGGGAGCCGGAGGCAGGGAGGGGGAGACAACTGCACCCTCAACTTTTTAAGATGGGGCAACGCCCCCCAATTTTGAGTATTAATAACTGGTCCAAAATTACGAGGCATAGCCCACGACCGCCTGGGCACGGTTCTGATTCAACCCCTCCTCGGCTTTTCCTGAAGAACTTCCGAAACGTTGCAGATATCGACGTGAAACTTAGTATGCCTTCGCGTTCATTAATTTTACATCAACTAGTGAACAAGTTAGCAGTTCCGTCGGACAATAATAAGATATACCGATTATAGTGACGTCACTACATAACATTTTCGGTCGAAAATGGATAAATGTTTGAAAAATCGCAAAAATCTTGTTTTGAAGCAAATTCCAATTAAAAAGGTTAAAACACGTGAAATGATGAGTGATGCAAAATAACTGTCTCGGTTTTAAAATATGTTTTTATACCAAATGTTTTCAAAAAAGCGAAACTTTTTAGGAATTTGACTATTAAATCTAAAATTTTGATAATTGTTGCCCCTTAACCCTATTACTGTCGGGGGGGGCGAATCGGCCCTCCTTGAGGTTTTTCGCGTACAGGTCATTCATAACTCAACTCAGAATCTTCAAACTTGCTGGTTTTTCCTAACATTTCATTGCGGCATCGAATGGTTGTACTTTTTTCCAAAAATTTGAATTATTAAGAAGGGGGTCCAGGACCAGTTTTTAGGGGGCGTGTTACGACCGTTTGACGCAAATCTTTGCATGGTTAAGCACTCGTGGAGAGTTGTGTGTTGAAGAAAAGTGGTTAGCAAAAACAGACATCGTAGAGAATTTATTGTTTTTTTTTTCAGATGGCTATTCTCCGATATTTCAAAATTTTGGATTTTGAATTCAATTTTTTTTTAGAGAAAAAATCACAAATTGATGTTCAGTTTTTTTTTCACGACGTTTAAAAACAGGAATTTAAGTGTGGGGGGGGGGGTGAGAAAACTGCCAAATAATATTTTTTGAAAGTTTCAGGGTGATATCTAAATATTTGATGACCTGATGTCAGGTCAAATGTCAACCTTCCAATATAAGTATTCGGTGAAAAATGAAAATCGAGGGTTTAAAACATTGCATCAATCCAATTATTTCAGTATCATGTCATCTTAGGCCATTCTTGATGAAAAGGATGAATTTTTTAGTCAGTGACTTTTTGAAAGGTCATTCAAGGTCACAAACACATTTTTATCAATAACTCGTGACAAAAACATCATAGAGACTTGAAAATGGTGCAAAAATGTTTGTCTCGTCAATACGCGTCTTTTGATATGCATTTTGACCGATTTACGTCACATTGACTTTGACCTTGACCTTGACCCGGGGTCAAATTTTCGATTTGACAAAATTGATATGATTTGAACCACAATGACGAGAGAAAAACGATTGTACCAAAATAAACGCTGTATATACTTTGGATAAAAAGTTATTAACGAACAAACATTTGCTGAAAAACAGGTTTTTTAACATTTGTTGACCTCTACAGTCCAAACCATTGACCTAAGGTCGTTTCTGATGCCTAATCGGCGAAAGACAATTAAAACTGCTTTACAGTGATTTTTACGGATTCCTCCTAGCTGCCATAGTTTCCGAGATAATGGCAAGGTTTCCTGAAAATTTCATGTTTTGACAAAAATAACTTTTGATGGCGTCATTTGACCTTCAAGATAATGACTCAAGGTCACTAAAATTTGACAAAATAGAGTTCATTGTCGACCTTAGTCACACATCAAGTTTCATGTTTTTAGCTCTTATGGCAACCGAGATCTGAAGGGGGGCGAATAAGCCCCCCCCCACGACAGATTCGTATTTTTTCATCCCTCCAGGAATAGGGTTAACTTTAAATAAGTTCCTACGCCCCTGAAGATCATTGTTTTAAGTTAAAACCACGGCCTTGAACACATGGCCGGTGATTAACTTTATTATTCATCGTTGAGTTTGGCGAATGTCACTGCTTTGTGTCCAGTTTCCATGTAATTGGACATGGAGAATTTATACAGAATAGTAATTTTTCTGTAAAAGAAAATGTATAAAACGTTAATATGAAGAAAAAAAAACTGCTAGCCCATAGATGAACCTGCTCAAAAAAACATATACCTGAATCGGTGCCAAATAGACAATATTCGTATTATTATTTTATGAAAACCTTGGGATAAACATTGGGATTTGGTCCAGACAACCTTGGGATATGAGGCTCAATTTTGGGATATTCCACCGGTGATCTTGGGATTTCGAAAAATTGTCGCTGGTANTTGATCTCAGTGGTTCAGTCAGTGGTTCAGTGGGTTATAAGGCCTTGGTTCAGTGGTTTACATATTAAAGGGATACCATTGTGAGGTGCGAGCGGTGCGTGCTTGCTTGCTGGTTGAGAAAGCCGTCGTGCAATTTATAGGTAATCACTAATCTTATTTACTTTACGGGCTTACCACACCCGGGCATTGTGTTATGCTTATGCAAATAGCGGAAGGAGCATCGATTCAAAAAGCTCACTATTGATTGGTTTGCACTTACCAGCAGACTTGTGATTGATTCAAATTTTAATGAATGATTCAATCATGGTTCACTGGCAAACATGAATGATTCAATCATGATTCAAATACTCAACATTACCACTGGTAAATGATTCAGTGATTCACAGGCTTACAAGAATCAATCATGAATGATTCATTCAATGAATGATTCAATCAAAATAATAAACAATGCATGAGTGCAAATAGCAGTGCATATATTCGGAATGAGAGTGTTAACAGACCAAATCAAGGTGCTGAAATCTTGACATGTGTTCAGTCAGTTTGATTCCCTGTTATTAGACTGGGCTATTGTTTGTATAGTTTCTGCTGTTCCACAAATTAGAATGGTTCATTGTGCTATGAATGATTCAATCAACTATTTTCTTTTTATGAATGATTCAATCAATGATTCATTGAATCATTCACATAAAATAAGAATGATTCAATCTAAAATAACAATTCAATCAGAATCAGTCACAAGTCTGCTTACGTGTTACCTTAGATGATAATCGGTAGGGCAAGTACCTATGCCGTAGCCGTACGTGAACAACGAACTCAGGCCAATAATGACCAAGTGTGCCATTGTTTTGGGTTCATCTCACCCGCAGATATGTCAATTGACATTAGTTGTGAAACTTATAATTATATGTTAAAATTTGTGGGTTTATTTCACCCTGGCATTGTGTTGTGCAGTAACATTCCTTTAATTATGTATGTTTGTCCCAAGCCAAGTGAAAGTTTATTCTTTGACCCCTGAATTCTGATGCCTGTAGATATGACAAATATGTTACTGGGCACTTACTGAAACATAGATCAAAGATGGATTAGGACACAGTAGACATTTATTCATTTAAAATATAACAGGGGGATAAATATGGCATTATGCAGTAACACATTCCTGAAAGATTCATAATTTATTTCATATCCATGGATTGTCATGGAATGGGTGCACCCATGGGTGCCCACTCAATTCTTTGATAGTCTGGGTTGGCCCGTTGGGTATGCATTTTTTGACTTTTCATGGGTACTGGGCGGGCATGGGTATGACAATTTTGGAATTATGTTGCTAAGCATTATTTTTAATTTGACAACCAGATGTTGCACCACATAAATATGTTGATAAATGATAAAGGACACTTAAACAGTAAACTTTGGCAATTTTATGACAACAATAAATTGTGGTAAGTTATAGTGGGGAAAGATTTAAAAATCAAATCATGTCTGATCCCAAGTCTGATTCAATATGATAATGTTGATTGATAAGTGTTTGATGTGTCCAATTCAACAGGAACACACAGGCGCTTGATTTTATTTAATTTTAATAGTATGTAAGTAAACATGTTAGGGTAATGGTTGCATATTTTGTGAAAATAATAGTCTGCCTTATCTGGATGGGCCTTAATGGGCATTGGTCTCAATAGTATTAAACTGAATGGGTCTGGTTGGGGTCTGGGCTTGGTGTTCATGGGCTTCGGCTGGGCTGGGCTGGGCTTGGGGTTTGGACACCCATGACAATCTCTGTCATACAGGGTTGCAGGTGTAATTGGCATTGATGATTCGATGACCAGACTACCAGTGTCCAATTGCATAAGCCTCCACTGATAGGCCAGTGTAGACCATCTCACCTGTTGGACTCACCTGTTGTGGTTCCTTTTGACGGTCCTGGGCTACAAGGAGCGGACAGGACCGGAAAGGAACCCGTGTAATCACAAGCGGAACTTTATGAAATCGCTCGGAGGTCTGAGGGTGTCCTCGGTCGACCTGAGGGGCTCTCTCGGTCTGTAGGTACCCTCTCGGTCTAAGGGTGTCCTCGGTCGGCATGAGGGGGCTCTCGGTCGACACACAGTTGGCTCTCAGTTGGCATAAGGAGGCCCTCGGTTGGCAGGAAGAGGCCCTCGGTCGGCATGAGGGGCCCTCGATCTGCCTGAAGGGACCTTCAATCTGCCTGAGGTGACCGCTGTCGGTATGAGGGGACCTCGGTCGGGCTGGAGGGAGCCCTNGGGGGGGGGGCGGCTGCCTCAGCCGCCCCCCTTGGCTACGTGCCTGAAGGAGTGCGATGTCGAATCTCTGCAGGTACGCAGAACAACCGTTCAGATCTGCCCACGCAGGCGGTCAACCATGCCACCTACACCATCAGTGGCAGCTGGCTGCTGAGTCGCCCGACACTGCTGACACCGCCGTCACCGGACGGGAGCAGGGAGCGGGTCGGGTCGTGACCCCGGTCCACCGCCTGGCCCAGTGACCTAATAAGGGAGCCCGGCCGCAGCTCAGTGTGGTGCGGCAGCCACGGCAGACAGCACGCTGAGGGCCATGTGTGCACAGTGGGGGATCAGAACGGGAGCGGTCTGCCTGCTGCTCTGGTGCGCGGCGGCACAGCATGCCTCTGAGGTAAGGCCTTGGTGGAATGGGTGTTCTCCGTACGATCATCGTCTCTTCGGTGGCCAATAGACACTGTTCCGTGTTCGGTGCTGCTTCTGCCAAACATTCACTGGCGTTATCAGTCTCAGGCTAGAGATCATTACTAACAAGACTTATGTTTAAAGTGCTCGTTTTGCATCTTTCACGTCATTATCACTTTATGGTATCTCTGCACTCTCCCGCTTTTATTGATTTATCGCGTTTCTAAAAATATTTGTAATATCGCATCGTGCCTACCCAACTAGTCATAAGATCATTTCAAGAATTAGAGCTATCTACCCATCGGCTAATATATTGTATGTGATAATTATTATTCCCTGGAAATCAATTAAACATAAGCTGTGTATAGGGGAGACTGGGAGAACGACACAACTTTCTGTTTTGATCCTTGTAGCGGACAGACAAATCACTTTACAGAACATGTACACATAGCATTGGCAAGCCACGTCAGTTTACTATCAAAAACAGGATTGACATTTGAGCGATCAGATATAATTCAGCTGTTATGAAAGCAAAATCTTTGAAAATGTGAAACTTCGGTTCTGCGAAACAAATTGCGGGTAATGCCGCATGACACAAGGGAGTCCTTATCTTACTTTGAATATAAAGTTTATGAACTTTACGCATGTACTTTACGCATTACGATCTACGCATTACCGAAGTGTTACGGTTTTAAATTCCATTGTAAGCAGTTGCAGACTAAAAATAATGCAGACTTGCAAAAGTAACCATGTTCAATCCTCGCTAGAGCAGCGTCTGATACCTACGTGACCGTGTAAGACCATGACCGTGTACTAAGTGACCAAGTTTTCGTCGCTTTGATAGCCTTTGTTTTCATATACAGAAAACTAGGGTTGAATGCAACTAAATTAAAACTGTGGCATAAGCATGTAATAATGCAAATATTGATACGCAGTCTTACTCTGCATAGGCTAGCATGGTCAACTGTTGTCATTTGAATGCAAAAGACATCTTCCAGGAAAAAATGATGTATTTTTTCCTATGATTTCGGACAACATAACTCTTACACAACAGTGCAAGAATAGGATCTGAACTTTGGTTTGGCACTGCCTAAAGTGCCTTAATGGACGCACCGCCACTGGCCATTTTACGTGCTTTGATTTCCGTGCGATAAATGTGATATTTATTTTTCCGTTGAACCTCCATATTAAAAACGATTGTGTCTACCAAACTGCTCAGAACTACCTCAGGTAACTTTGATCGTCTGAACTATTGCTAACTGACGTCACGACCAATCAGAGAGCAGAATGATAAGTTACGTAAATATACTTAAATAATTAAAATGCTGATAATTCATAGGAATTGATATCATATTGACGGTCTATACAATATTTTATACTAATTTGCGTTCCATTGAATACATTCAAACAGTGGGTTAGGTAACATGCAACTAGTTCATTGCGGCTTTCCCGTAGTTCGGCGTTCCCCCAGTCTCCGCTAATAGGCTCTGAAATACTAGCACATGCGTCAAAAATAATTAGTTTAGGTATCACTGATTTCAGTTATAATATTTAAAGACATCATCAGATCAAACTCAAGATTAAAGCTCAATGTGTTGTGTTTGTTTCTTAGAATTCAATTTTATACATTGCTAGAAGGTCGAAGGATACATTATCGCGGTAGTCTCCATATTTTCCACGGACATCAATACATTATATTTAAGAGTAAGAATAGAGACTGCACCGACGCACCGTGGGGTTGACGCATTCAATCAGTGGAAGACTGTACCGCATGACACAGAACGTTGCGGTACAGCCTACCTATTTCTAAGGGGCGGGTCGTTAATGAAAACGGCTGTCGGCAACGGCAGGCACGCCGTTTAGACATTCGTTGGTTACGTGGGAAACTGCAAATCCGGAAGGTGAAACAGATCCTCAAAGTTCACAGCCCAGGAAAAATACCCTGTGCATTGAGCAATGTCCTTGCTCAGCTCAGCTATTTACTTTAGGCAGTGTCAGAGTGTAAGGGACTAGGGTCGGTATGTGTGGTTGTCTATTTTACGAATATTTCGCGATTTAACTTTTTTGCAGACTAGCAGGGCCTCACTAAAGTGTGCTGTATCACTATATGGTATATTTGTCAACTAACCCAATTGTTTACTGTCCTTGGTTTTTTGTTTAGCAAATAGCAGCGATCATATTCATGTATTAAGGTCACATTGCTGAACCAGACTGTTAAAGAGGATTGTACCATGATGACGCGAAGTGGGCTTTGATACTCTGGCCGACGGAGGTATAAAGCTATGACAAGGTATCTTATTCACTACCGAGGAATAAAACTGCCCTGCTGATCGCCTTAAAACGTACTGTGATGTTCTTGACGTGCTTTCTGGGCACCGGAAACGCCTGCCTTAGCAAACGCAGCAGGAACAATCATACCTGCTAGAACCTACTTGGCTTTGCGTTACAGGCACATTCAAATGCAGCGCGATGTTCGCTTCGATGATTAAACAGAAAAGCGCTTGATTGCATTGCCGGAAGCTATGCCAGTTGAAGTGGGTCTTAGAACTCCTTTGAAACGCAATTCGCGATAACAAGCTGACCGTGTCCAAACAGAGGGATCTGAGCTTCTGATAAGGCGAGTTTGACACGAAATTCAGCTGCCGCCTGCCAGTAATCAGCAGCGACAGAGACTCACTTAAAGGAAGTGTGCCTACTCTTTGGAATGTCAAATATATTTTGATTACGGTAAGAAACTATTTGTTTGATTATTAGATACGATAAAATTCACGTCTGGAGCGGGCCCCTATAGTTGAACTTTTTTTTACTTATATTCTGTTTTGCATATTGTTTTGTTTCGATATCCATAAACGATCTCCACAACACACAGAGTAAAGAAGATGTTATCTAGGAATGGCGCACCCACTGACGGATCCAGGGAGGGACATCATGGGCAAATCCCCCCACAGGAATCTGGAGGGGGCATTCAATAAAGTATGCCCCCGCGCGTTCCCTGTACTGAACGTGAAAAACAATGATCGTAGGGAAAAAAATGTGGCAGTTACACATTTTTCGGGGAAAATATAAAATGTATTGTAAAAATAGCCTTCGCAGTGCCAGTCAAAATCCACAGTAAAAAACCTGGACACATTTCGTGCCACTTCGCGGCTTAACACAATTGTCGCAATTGCTTGTACAAATTAGGAAAATGGATGAATGAATTCTTTGAAGTGTCTGGCAAAGGCTTTCCTTGACGGTAATTCCTGTCCCCAGGACCCACTCCCTTAATAAAATATGAACTTTCAAGCAGGCTGCATGTTAAGCTAGCTAGCCTGCCGAGTTCCGAAGAAGGCGACACGAACGCAAGGACGCGGACATCGGCCCCCGGAAGCTGCTCCAGTGGTGCCCAGCCCAGCCAGCTGGACCGGAGAGCTAATAGAGGGGACCAGACCACGACCATCTCCCCAAGTCGTCTCCTGCACCAGGCTCCTCCAGATCCACAGGGACCATTTATGGCGAACAAGTCTATCTGCCTCAGTCTTGCTGCTTTCTAAACATTTGTACTATTACCAGTAGTTTGTTGCACTTTGGTACAGATGTATAGGTACATTTAGTATTATGATATCTACTATTGAGTGCCTGACTGCCACCGTGGTCATCGTGATTAATAACCCGAGCTAATGTGTGTTGCAACCAGGGAAAAGGTTACCTAAGACTTGCTCTAATTACGGTATGGTCAATATTAAAATGTCGTTTTCCACTACCTAAAATTAAAATTATCACGCCACTCGCCAGCTCACATCGGTGGCCATCGTCAGAACGAAGCCATCGCGATTGTCTTCGGTTCGTCATAACGCTGAGTTGAATTAATAGCATTTGTAGCCGCTTATCTTCTACGAGGCCCTCTACCTATATTTTCGGGTTTTATCAGGCAAACCCGAAAAAACCGTGTGCTGCGCTAAATAACCAAATACCTACGATAGCATGGACATTGGATATCTACATTAAAGACGCTACAAAGGCTTAAATGTACGCAGACAAATTGGGTACATTTTTTCGTCATTTCAGCCAACCCCCATTCAAGAACTATTGGTGACGCCTCTGCAGGTTCGCATGAGGTAACGTTATTATTACTCATATTAATATATGCTACAGAATATCGCGTTTTTATTGGTATTTTTCTCGAAAGGTGATTTTTACTGATGAAAGTGTTGTTTTCGTAATTTTTCTCTTTTTTTCTCGAAACCTTTTTTTTCTCCAAAAAGGGTGTTAAAAAAATCCGAAAATTAGCTCGAATACCAAAATAAAGTGACCGGCCAAGATCCGAGGATAAAAAATGGAGTACCTTTTTGTCACAAAAAGATGCCCCCTTCCCACAGAGAGAGAGTTTCGATCCACCAGTGACCGCGCATCTAAGACAATAAAACCCATACGAACAATGTAAAATGGAAACCGAGGCTCTGTTCGGCAGCTGCTATCAGTGCGCACGAGCTGTTTTCAATTGCTGGCCAGCGCTAACGACACTGGCGGATCCAGGGGGGACATCAGGGGCAAATGCCCCCCGGCAGAAATATTGGGGGCATTCAACACACAAGTATGCCCCCTCGCACGTTCCCCCATTTTATTTTGAAAATCCCCCATTTTCCATCCCCTGAATACGCTTATGATTTTACAATTTAATTATTGTCCTTTTGAGACCAGCGCGCTGGAAGCTCAAAACGTTTTGGGCATAAACATCCGTCAAACCACATGGCTGCAATGACCTTTGAAGAAAAAAAAACTGCAAAATTCCCGTATTTTTGCCCCTTTGCCCCCTTTAAAATAATAGGGTAAAAAAAGACAGATCTTGTCAGGACAAATCGAATGGTACTCGTCCCATTGAAATCAGCGGAGCAGTTCTCGAGATCTCTGGGGGCAGAATCTGACCCCCGCAGGTTAATGTAATTCTGGCCACCCCGGGGAATTAGTTAACGTGATTCTACTCGGCCAATTAAGACACTTATCGCCTTGCAGTGTCAGTATTTGGACCTTTTCAGGTGACAGCGCCCTCGATACCCAAATGACACTAAAACGGATTCAATGGTCCAGTCTGTTTCGGGTGACTTCTGTTAAAAGCTACCCGTACCGCTTCTCCCTTTTCCGATTAAGGCGGGAGAGATATTGTGTTTGGGAACGCGTGCATAACTGCAGCAGATGCTCTGTATGCTGGCATGTAACGTGACCTTCATTGTGCTTGAAGGGGACATCCGGTGACAGTGCTGACTCCATGTCAGCCATGGACCCTGCGACAATACACGGGATCAAAGACACCGTGCGGCGCACCGTGCGTCAGATAGTATCCCAGCTGGACTCCTCTGCAGAGGTCACCAGCTCCGGCACCCGCACCAGGAAGGTCAAGGTTAGTCAGAGGTCACCGAGGCCGGTTAAGGTCAGTCAGAGGTCAACGTCGTCTGGCAGATCATGACCAGTGGAGACACGGCAAGCGGTTCAAAACTCAGCATCCTAGCATGGGTCAACATGACTTTTCGACCAAAAAACTAAATCGGATGGATGATCAATTTTAGGTTTTCTGTTTCTGGTTAGGGTAAAGTTAGCGAATAATCCCTAAAATAGGCATCTAGCGAATACAGATATTCCCATCGGCTCTTGTGCGACTGCAGCTCTCCAGTCACTGACTGTCCCGTAGCCAGTCATTTGACGCGTCCCTCTTCCGCAGGACTTCACCCGGCAGTTCCACGTGGGGACCAGCTGCCACGACATCCAGTCGACCCAGGGCGCCGACCAGTCGGGCGTGTACCTGATTCACCCGGCCAACCTGGTGCAGGGGCCCTGGAAGGTCTACTGCGACCTGGAGACAGAGGGTGGAGGCTGGACGGTCTGTCAGGGCACAGGGTTATGTCATACAAACACTAGGGCGGCTGCTGGACGGTCTGTCAGGGCCCAGGGTTATGTCATACAAACACTAGGGCGGTGGCTGGACGGTCTGTCAGGGCCCAGGGTTATGTCATACAAACACTAGGGTGGTGGCAGTGAAATGATTTGGGATCAGGATACATCTTGATGACTATGTTTAAATATATATTTTTTAACTTGCACAAAGGTGATAGAATAACGTGAAAATTAATACGATTAAAATATAGGTGGCATCACTTGATCATGATATTTGCATAGTAGGCATTGATTCTTTTGGCTCAAAATAATTGTGAAATAGCACTTTTTTGTTCCGGTAGGTATTCCAAGTGAGGGACGATGTCGAGCCTCACGAAAACTTTCTGAGAAATTGGGAAGACACAAGTCGGCTTTGGCGACTTTGACAGGGAGTTTTGGCTTGGTGAGTACTATGATCTCACTCTGGCTGTATTGTTCTTCTTTGACGGCTTCTGTTTTCTGACTGCAGAGTTTCCATACAATAGAAATGCTTCAGTACAATTTTAATTTTGGGTTATCTGCTGTTGAGCATCCAGTTGCATTGATATAATGCCATTTAACCCTCGCCCGGGTAGGGCAAGATCACTGCGTGTCCGGGTAGGGGTGGGGGTACGACCCCCACTGGCGTTTCGGTCCATATTGAGCTAGAGCTTCGATTAAAAAACGAGCGTGTTGCTTGTGACGAGAGAAAGCCATTATTTAGACTAGATTTTAAGGTCCTGGGTCAATAGGTGACCTTTGAGGTCATGTAAACGACTAAAATGTCATCAAATCGTAAATGTGTGAAAATTGAATACTAATCGAGCCAAAACGGTGAAGGAACATCTTAGTATATGCTTAATATATGCCAAATTTGAAATCAGCGTCACAAAATTCCCCTAAATCTGCCAAATTACAAAAGGTCATGTCAGGTCATCTAAGGTCGGTCACATCGGTTGACCTATGGAAACGCAGGCAGGATCCCAGTGGAACAATCATTATGTAAAATGGATTTCAGATTTGAAATCAGCGTCACCAACTGTCCTAGAAACGGCCAGAAGCCAAACAAAAATTATCTAAGGTCATCAAAGGTCAGTGACCTCGGTTGACCTCAGAAAAGGTCATTCGAAGTCACAATCTCAGCGGAAGCAGCAACTGTCACCTGGTGACCTGAAAACACCTGTGCATATGCTTCTGAACAACAAACACTCGGAAACTGCACATATATAACAAGGATCGATACTACGGGACGCCAGTTGCGCATGACATGACCTTGAAGAACAGGTGATAGGTCACGGGTCATGAAAGTTGGAAGTTTAGAATTTTCCGAGTATGTATTAAATTGTTCAGAAGTAGGGTATTGGTAAAAGTTTCATCGCGATCGAATGATAACTACGTGAGTTATTTCCAAAAAAACTGATGGGGTGGTATCCACCCCCTACCTGGGCGAGGGTTAACCCTTGCGCGGGTAGGATGGTGGATGCCATCCCCTCGTTTGTGTTTTCGGGAATAACTTGTGAAGTTATCAACCGATCGCAATGACACTTTCAGTACCATAATGTTGAACAATTTGACACACACTGAAAATTTGGAAGTTTTACCATCTCTCGACCCGTGATCTTTTATCTGTTTCTCAAGGTTATGTCAGGCGCAAATGGCGTCCCGCAGTATCTATCACAGTAAGTTTGGCAGTTTCCGAGTGTTTGTTGCTCAGATGCAAATGTACCTACAGGTGTTTCCTGGTGATAGTTGTGGTTTCCACTGAGATTGTGACCTCGATTTACCTTTCCACAGGTCAACCGATGTTACTGACCTCCGATGACTTCAGATGCCTTTTTTGGCTTCTGGCAGTTTCCAAAGACATTTTGTGACGCTGATTTCAAGTATGGGATCCATTTTACATCATGATATATGTGACGTTGATTTCAAAATCGGCAACCATTAAGCATAATAAGATGTTCATTCACGATGTTTGCTCGATTAGTGTTCAATTTTTACGCATTTGAGATTTGATGACATCCGGGTCATTGGCATAACCTCAGAGGTCACCTATTGGTCTAGGACCATAAAATAGGACGTCAATGGCTTCCTGTTGTCACAAGCAGCAGGCTCGTGTTTTAATCGAACCACTAGCTCAATTAGGAGGACGAACCGTCAGGGGTCGACCCCCCCGACGCCCTCACCCGGTCACGTAGTCATACCCAGACTTAATTTAACCCTTGCCCTACCCGGGCAAGGGTTAAATTTGTTCGTCTCCATAACTATAATTATTAAGCACCAATGACATTCCGCACCTCGTGACCATCTTGAATCACCCACCCACGGTCGCAGGGACCACCAATAGCCCAAGTCTATGTGTAATCGTTTCGGGGAACGTGGGTGCTGTCAGGTTAGGCTAGTACCGCACATGGAACATGACTTTCAGTTAGGCGTTACCGCGCGACATTTGACTTTTTTTCAGGTAGGCTGTACCCGCGGCGGCATGACTTCCCTGTTCCAGGTAGGCCTTGTTACCGCGGCGAACCATTGACTTTCCCTTGCAGGTTAGGCTGTTACCGCGCGAACATTTGAACTTTTCTCTTGTCAGGTTAGGCTGTACCGCGCGGCATGAAATTCCTCTGTTCAGGTAGGCTGGTCAAGCCGCGCGGCAGGACTTTCCTGTTCAGGTAAGAGTCCGATCCCGCGCGGAGCATGACTTCCTGTCAGGTTTGGGCTGTACCCGCGCGGCAGGGACTTTCAAAGAACAGCAGGCCTTGCAGCTACGATTTGATGTTAACGGTACATGAATAAATGCCGTCAATTTAAAAGAACCGCCGAAGTCTGGCTCGGACAGGTAACATCCCATGGATTTGGGCGCTGACGAAACGCCGACACCAGTACCCAGTTCGAGCTGGCTATCGACCTGGAGGACTGGTCCGGCAACAAACGCTTCGCTAGGTCAGACCAATGGGCACAGGAGCGCTTCGCTAGGTCAGAACAACGGGCACAGGAGCGCTTCGCTAGGTCAGACCAATGGGCACAGGAGCGCTTCGCCAGGTCAGGGTGACGGACGTGAAACGCTTCGCCAGGTCAGATTGACATTAGCATCGAGACATTAAATTCGATGGTAGGTAGTAGGTACATACATTGTTTTCGTACCAACAAGTTCCGGACTTAACGTTGATCTAGGGCGCATTCTAATTTGTGAATCCCATGTGGTATTTATATTCTTGTGTAGTTATTGCTCTTCCTTAATTATCTGCTTTCTTCATTGCTTTATTTATCGCTCGCTTATGACCAGCAGTATCATTCCTGATCTGTTGCTTGGTTGCTGGAAATTTAAGTTACCTTTTAACGATTAGTGATTAGGCAATAGACGAAACGCTGGTAAGGTGGACAGTTTTCTTGGCATCGTTGAACGTCAACAGTTCGTTGATCCTAAAAAATAGTAATTGTAATGCCAACTGATTTAACTACTCACGTATGTACTATTGGTTCCAAAATAAGCGTCCCGCTGGGCTGGCCGCACAGCAGTTTAAGGGAATATACCGCCTTGGGAAAAATATGTGAATTGATGTAGATGAGTGCCCAGAGTGGCTCTCATCTCCATCATTTATTATAATTTTATCAAGGCGTGATACTCCCTTAAAGGGAGTGTGCCTACTCACATTGGTCATGTGGAGTTGTTGACACTAGTCTGTATAACATAATTTTTCTGAATTTGGCCATGGTACGTCGATTTCCCAGAATCACTTTAGTTGCCGAGATATTCCAAAGTAGCCAATCCAGCATACTGGGCGTGAGATTAATTATCAATAGTCGCCCAGAAGACTTTTTGCAGCTATGAAGCATTGGCTCTTCAATTAACAAGCGACTTGCAGTATATTGGTTAAAGCTCTGGCGCTAGTGCGCCCATTATAGGAAACATCTTGCGCTACTCTGTTTATAGTGACGATCGGGTTTTATGAGTTTTGAAACACAAAACAAATGCAAAAACAGAATTATAAGTAAAAATTCAACTAAAAGGGGCTCCAGACGTGAATTTATCGTAAAACCAATAATCAAGCAAATAGCTTTCCTCTACATAAAAATATATTTGACATTTCAAAAGAGTAGGCACACTCCCTTTAAACTGCTGTGCCGGCTAATCCAGCGGGACGCTTATTTTGGAACCAATAGTACCTCACTAGCAACGCACCGCACTTCGAAATAGTGCACCTGATTGGTGCTGGGTTGTTAGTAATGCTCTGACCTTTAGCTCCGGACCTTTCAATACCAAATGTTCGATTCTCCTCGACATTCGTGATATTTAACTTGAATATATTACAATCATGGTTCATAAACTTTTGGAGAACTTGAACGATGCCGTTGTCACCTTTCGGCTTTGCTTATTGCAAAATACACATGCTATACACATGTCCGATATCTGGCGGCAGTGTGCCAGTTTAGGCTGACAGTGGTGGTCCGTGACAAGGTCGCAGACTGAGACAGGCGCCGGTATAGTGACCGGCACCTGTCTCAGTCTGCCGGTCACTTGCCGGTCACCCGTTCAACTGCGCACTCTGGGCCAACTGGAGACGCCGCAGCTGGTCCTTAGTCCATATTCTGTTGACTAGCATATGCTATGGATCTACGGTTAACTGTAATTCAGGTTCTCTCTCCAGTCACGGCATGCTATGGACACCATGTTAACTGGCTGTGGTTCAGGGGTGGTAAGGATCTCATTTGAAGTTTGTGTTGTGTGTGTGTGTGTTGTGTGTGTGTCGTGTCGTGTGTGTGTGTGGCGTGTGTGTGTGTGGGTAGGTGTGTGTGTGTGTGTGTGTGTGTGTGTGTGTGTGCGCTGTGTGTGGTGTAGGGTTGTGGTGTGTGCTGTGTGTGTGTGTGTATGTGTGTGTGTGTGTGTGTGTGTGGTGTGTGTGTGTGTGGTGTGTGTGGTGTGGTGTAGTGTGTGCTGTGTGTGTGGTGTGTGTGTGTGTGTGTGTGTGTGTGTGTTGTGTGTGTGTGTGGTGTGTGTGGACGATGGGGGCAGGTTCGTCACAACTTTTGTGTTTTTAATAGGACAATTTTCTAGTTTTTTTTGGGGGGAAGAAGAAAGAATTACTATTTTTGGCCAAATCGTGGAGATAGCCTATTTTGTAGAACTTGTCAATTTCATCATGTTGTTACGTTTTGTGATTTATAATTGTTGCTTCAAAACTTTCCGTTTTTTAAGCAAAAAAGCTGTTTTTAAGCCTTTTACTTTTCACCTGTGCAGGGGTGCAGGAAGCCGCGCTGGGCTGATTTACAAAATAAACACATTAACATTTTTTTTCCCTGTCAAAGCAAGTATTACTCAACCAACAATGCAATTGGGCAGTGGGACGCCACCGCGAGAATTCCGGGTATACCTGATGTTTTGTTCGACACCACATCTGTAACGCTTGTTTTATATAGGAGGGAGACGCAGCAAAATTGATGTCCGGGAAAGGGTATCACGGCGCAGTCGGGCCATCAGTTTTTCACGTTCGGATGGTCTGCAAACCGATTCGGAAGTGTTATTCAGGAAAATCGAGGGGGGGTCCGGAATCTGACGTCCTCAGGTGGCTGTGAACTATGCCTCGTAATTTTGGACAAGGTAGTGCGTTTTTTTGTGGGGCGTTGCCCCCAACTCCAAAAGTTGTTCTCAAGGGGGGCAGTTCCCCCTTCTTCCCGGCTCTTACGCCTGTGGCTATGTTATGTGTATCTACTGTGTATCAAGGCACAGTTTCATATAACCCTCAGTCCCATCAGGTAGGTGAGACCACACTTCGTAAGCGGTTCAGATGAAAACGAAACGTTTGTTCCATATGATCGTGCATATTTTCATGGCATGAATGACGAAATGACGCTTTTCAGCTTCCAGTGCATGAACTTCATGCACTGAATACTGTAAAGCGTCATTAAAAAACGAATATGCATTGTTGTAATTCCCGGATTTCCTCGTTTAAGATCGTTTTGTTCTGTTTTATGATAACTGTTAATTAACTGTGCAGTATCATCTACTCATCATAAATAATGGTCAGCACTTTTTACAGCCGAGGCTGGCAGCAATAACTCAAGTTTAATTTCATATACTGATTTTACTATCAACAAGGACATATTGATCAGTGCAACATTCATCATTTGAGCTTGCAAAGTAGAAATACATTATTTATGTATATATATGATTCACATGACAGAGGACAATGCAAAATGGGGTTATAATTTGCGGTACGCCGTATTGCTATTCGATAACTTGTCGTTCCTATATGGTGTATTGCAAACCTATGCCAGAGCATACAAGTACACATGTTAGGGGTATGCTCATACGCGTAATTTGTACGCATAGTTGTCCCACCTGTTTGCGATAGAACATTATGTTATATCTCTGACTCACGTGCCCATGCATGAATCGGTCCTTCTCATCGAGCAGTACATATGGCCCAGTCGTGAGCGATTAGTACCGCCAAAAGTCAGCATAAGTGCCTGTGTGCGTACTGTGCCGTAGAACACTCAACGCCGGGATACTGTGAGTGTAGCAGTCTGATCTGCCTGTATCCCACACGTCTCACTCTCACATACACCCCTGGCTTTTCCTCCCAACGGAGACACAACCCTGCCTCCTCCCCCAGGTACCGGAACTTCCGTCTGGGCCCGGAGCGCGACGCGTACCGGCTCTACCACCAGAACCTCTACTACGGCAACGCCGGCGACTCCATGTTCAGCCACAACGGCCTGCCGTTCTCCACCTTCGACGTCGACAACGACAACCGTCGCGGCGGCAACTACAGCGAGCGCAGCTGCGCGCGCCTCTACAAAGGGGCCTGGTGGTACGGCAACTGCCACGACGCCAACCTGAACGGCTGGTACCTGGGCGGCGCGCACCGCAGCTTCGCAGACGGCATCACCTGGTACACCTGGACAGGCTACCAGTACTCGCTGCGGAGGACCGAGATGAAGCTGAGGCCGCAGACGGAGGGGCCGATCCCGATCGGTCAGGATACGTTCATCATAGCGAGCAGGGCCGGCAGGAGGAGTGAAGGGCCGCTGGACGTGCTGGAGATGATGGGGTCAGCCAACACGCTCACTCGACCGTGAGTCACGTGAGCTCGGGCATCGCTAGAGCTCATGTGACGAGCGCTTTATGGAGAGTATACAGCGTGGTTTAGGTATATGTACAGCGTCGTAAGGTATATACAGCGTCCTTTCTACCAAGACCATGGAGTACCTGCATAGTGCCGTTCTGATCTAGACGGGTGTTATTTTAATCGCTACGATAGACTTGCTTAACGAGTAGACACAATGCTTCTGTAAGTGATCTCAAACACGTCTTCATGTTCTACGACATAGCGGAAGCGGATGCTGTCTGCAGGTGTGTTACAATACATTGCAAATACGAACAGGTGTTCCTATTCTGCAATCAATTCTGCAGGTGTCAAGTCATGTTCTTTACAAGGTTAAATGCTGCTGTCGTCGTGCAGCACTGAGCTAGCGACTAGAGGACATGTGCTGCTTTAGAGTCTGCAGAAAACAGTATTTGTGTTTCAAAAAGCTAACACGCTTCTCAAAATGCTAAAAATATTCGTTGTGTTAAAGGGACTGTCCCACCTTAACATAAGATTTGAGTTGAGATAGCCATTTTGCGTGCTTGGCATATTGGCAATTATGTATGTTATAGAGTTAAACAACCACGTGAGGTCGGGAATGCACAGGAGAACTTGCGAGTTTGATTTTGCAATACTGTAACATCGCCAGCCCCCAAGTAATTTGAATGGTGCCGTGAGCCGAATGTGGTAGATCTCCTCTTTGCTAAAGTGTTTTGATATACATTCAAGCTTGTTTTTACTTTTTGGCGCATACATTAGCCATACACTAGTCCCTACTTATAACAGCGTGAAGAGTTTTCTTTTTTCGCCAAAAATTCTTCATCATGACGTCACAGACCAAATATTAAAAACTGATTTTTTTTTATGAAAAGTGAGAGCACTGTTGGAGAAACAAATGTCAATATCGTGTTCGCAGGCATTCGACTTCATATTTTGGACCCACAAACGGCGTACAGTTTGACACAATTCTGTTTTAAGGTGGGACAGTCCCTTTAAACTAGCTTACGGTTGAAGGGAAATATTGACCTTTAGACTAGCCTTTCTGCGTTATCGTATGACACGACACATGTGTGGTAACAAATTGACAGTGTCTCAGTTTAAAGGCGAAATCACAACTTGTTTTATTCCGATAATCACAATTTGGGAAATTCAATATATGTGCTTATATATGGTGACAACGGTATGATCCTTTTAAATATCTGGCGTGTCGTATCTGGCGTCTTTCTTTCCATTGAAAGTACTGTGACAATGTTCCTGAAAGAAATCGCCAACTCTAAATAGATCGCCTTTAGGTGCATAAATGAACTTCCGATTGCATTGGCACTTTTCCTGTAGTTGATTGCTTTTTTGGAAAAGTGGTTCTTATTATTGATAAGTTAAAGCATTGTATTATATGCACCCAGAGACAAAACTACACAAAACTTCTAACGTTGAAAATAATTAGCCATTATGACAATTGTTTTCAAAAATTGAGGGTAGCAACCACTAACTAGGCCATTGTTGGGTGCATAAGTTAGCTGCTAATTTGAATTTAGAATACATTTGTATTCAATGTTTGTTGATTGTTAAGGAAAGAAGGGTTCTTAATTAAAGGTAGGTAATAGACAGTGTGCAATACATATTTTTCATATTATGTCTTGCAAAGAAATACCGATTTTTTTTTGGGGGGACCGAAATTCGTTACCAAGTACTTGAGAGACGAGAGTACCGGCGTCATCTTCTGTGTTTATGTTCAAGGGAATGTTTCACCTTTGTGTTAGTTTTGAACTGAGATAGCCGTTATCTTTTGCCGTTATTGTTAAGTCTTAAATTGACAAAAATATTGTTTCCTCAACTTAACCTTTTGAAGTAATTATTTTGAATTTACAAAAAGAGGGTCTATGCAAGTGTTACCGCTGATTGGCTGAGAGGCACCTCAACATTATTGCAGTTCTGGGGGAAAATAATTGTATTTCTCGAACTTTGGCTGGATTTCCTGCTGCGAGCACGATAACAAAATAATTGTTTGCATTCAAGTCGCCAGAATTGTCTACAAAGATTGTGCCATATCCCCGTATCCCTCTAAAGCTCAATAATGCGTATATGCAACTTGTAATAAATTCACAACTCACCATTATCTAGCTAACAACCGCAATGCAGCGACAACATGACAACCGGGATCGTGCAGCTACATTGACACGCCTGACCTGCTAAACATGCCCAGCGTGCCCTGCTTCCTCAATCCATTGCTTTGGATGGTCAATTTTCCCAGCTAATCTGCCACACCCTATCAGCTTGCCACATGGCGCCATCGCCTCACCATACACCGCAATTGTCGCTACCACTCCTGGTCATTCGGGCGGCCCACCTATCATCAGCCTGCTGCTCGCTGCCGGCTCACCGCCGCGCGGCAACACAGCTGCTGTTGTGTGTCATCGCCTGCAGCAGAGGCCGTGTCATCGCCGCATGCCTTCGGCGTGATGGTGGAAAGTCCAACGGGCGACAGCACACCTGCACCGGCGGCATGACTGTTTGCTGAGCTGGAAAAAATCAACGAAAGCCTGCCAAGTGATTGCTGTTTTGTAGTCAAGGTTACGGAGGGTTATTTATTTATCGAGAGCTTCCGAGACCTGGAGTTCCGAGGGCTTCGGTTGAAAAATGTCAAAAGTGTGCTGGTTTGTATAGCATGAAATAGAAGCTTCCGCGGTTGTGAAGGAAGTTTCCGTCGATTTTTCCGCGACTGACTTTTCCGCCCAGCTGTCTATGTGGCCGGCAGCGGGGGAGTTGAGTCACGCGCGGCCGCGTCACTTTTGTGACCGACGCGCCGTTATGTGGACAGGTGTTGGCCTCAGCGCGGCATGACTGCATCATGAGAGTCAGGATAATGAGGGAGAAGTGGAGCAGTCAGAAGGCACCGGGGGCAGAGTGGCAAATAGGAGCCACGCATAAATGGTTGAAGTGGGTGGGAATTTTTAACGATATTCCTCGTTATACCTCGAGGCTCGAATCAGGATTCATGGGTCAAGAATCCAAACAAATATGGATGTGACAAACGGTTTTTGGCGAGGAAGAAAGTGGGCTAGGAGCATGCAGGTATCTAAGGCATAAGAGGAACTTGTATGGTTAAACAAAAAGGTTGATTGTCATGGCTTCACCAGCAATCCGCTTCAAGCCTTTGGCAAAAACATGCAGTTTTCCACAATTATAATTGCAATGAATTTAACGGTCGGTCCTTAATAAAGTTGAAAATTCCTGTTTATTTGTGTCTTTAAATATGCATATGCTTTCTTAAAGAAATAACAACAATATAACAATAGAATATACCTATGAATATGAGTTCTAGTATCTAATTTCTTAAATATTTTCGGCGAAGGAAAAAAAACAGCATACCGTGTTGAATAGTAAATTTCCTTATCTATCTAATGCTCCATAAATGGGCCTAAAACGTGCGAAATACTAACTACTGTATGCTGATGAAATGATAACTACTGTATGGAGTGTATACTGATATGAGCCGTGACTTCCTAGTGCTGACAACCAGTTATGAGCTCATAACCAGCGGAAAACCCGTGTTGGTGACGACACGTGTGAAATTACCTGCAGCTGATCTAGCCGAGATCCGGCCCGCCCTGCCATGCCTCTGTCTTCGCTCCCACGGTAGCAGCCTCTAGCGACAAGCGTGACGCTTGTCACGAGAGGCCACTACCGTACCGCTACATACTGAGGGACGCCTCCTAAAGCCTCGCTCTTAGGCAAGACCCAAACGAAACTCTGACGCGCCTCTCCCTCGCTCAGTTACACGTGCAACCAGGGGCGTCGCCACGAAATTTTGACAGGGGGGACCCATGGCCAATAAGCCCATACTTTCCAGTCAATCTGTCGCTGATGAACTCTATTGGCGGCTAGACGCCAAATTGTATAATTTGTAAGGTAAAACGAAATTCTTCGCGTTAATATACACCTTAAACTCTAAATGAAAACCGATTTTCATGAAAATCTTAGGGAAACGCCAAATCTCGAATTTGTCGCTGGCGAACTCTATTTGCGTCTAGACGCCAGACTATAATATGTAGGATGCAACGGATTTCACCATGTTAATACACACCTAAAACTCTATTTGGACACTGATTTTCATTGAAATCGAAGGGATCCGCCAAATCTCGAATCTGTCGCTGGCGAACTCTTTTGGCGTCTTTTTTTATATTTTTTTTATATTTTTTTTATCTCTGTATTTTTAGGGTTTTTGCCAGTACTTTTAGGATTTTTGCCTGTATTTTTAGGGGTTTTGCTTGTAATTTTAATTCGTTTTGCCTGTACTTTTAGGTTTTTGTATGTACTTATAGGTTTTTGATTGTTTGCCTGTACATTCAGGTTTTTTGCCTGCACCAGTGTCATACTTATACATTTACTTTTACTAGCGATGTGATATCTTCTTTCTTGTCTGACTGTACGTTGTGTGTAGATATTAATTTGAGTTTCAGCCCGTTATTGGGCCCCGGGCCTGTGGTTGTTCTAAATACTTAATACGCAATAATCAACAATACACAAATATGAACATTCGTAGATCTTTCTGTTCTGCAAGCTACACAGAGGATCTAATGTATTGTTTGTACCCCAAAAAACTCTGGCCCGAATCGTTTAGAAGCGGATGACAGAAATTATTTTTAACAAATATATAGATCTTAGCCTAAATACCTACCTTTACTATTCCCGCCTGCGAGGGCCAGATTCTGCCTCACCTCCAGGTAGTTTTTTCGTGCCGCCGCTTTATGAACCGTTACGTCTGTGTCATGAACTTTCGAAATTTTATAAATATGAATGATCAACGTGTATGTGTCAAAATTTTGACAATAAAATTCAGCCAGCAGAGGCGGCCTTCAGGCTCATGTTTTTTGGGAGGGCGCGTCGTTTCGAATGCGGGGTTGTACGGCGCATTACTTCCTTTCCTTTGTAGTTTGCGGTGGAATAAAGCGTCAAACACTATGTCACGTTCACTGTTATATACAACATACATCTTGGATTAATGCATGTTTTTGGGGCAGAGGCGCACTAAAGGTACATAAAAAATGGGGAGGTCAATATCCTCCGTCAATTTAGGCTACTTCAGATAAGTAAGATGATAAAGGCGTTCCAACGCAATGGTACCCACGTTTTCTACCCCTGAAATCCGCCCTATGCGCATACATTACGTTTAACAAATAAGCAAACAAAGTCATAATGTTGACGTTACTATCGTCCCAAACACTCCACGAACAGCACCATATTTTGTATCGAAAATCCCCCCCTCCATTTTTCATCCCTGAAGTACGCCTATGGATTTTTCAATTTTTTGTACTTGAGCTTTTTCCTATATTGAAAACCATTGACTTGGAAGCTCAAAACGTTTTTTACATGAATCGGCCGAATCAACGTGGCCAGCAATGGACCATTAAAAAACACGCAAAATTTACGGTATTTTTTGCCCCCCTGCCCCTTTTCAAAACAAAAATGAAATTGTTCGGGTCCCTGAAGAAATATTTCGTCACGGCAATCGAATTGGTGTTTGTCCATCGAAATCGTCATGCGGTTCCCGACTGCCCCCCCCCCCCCCACGCAGGTTTAACGTAATTCTGGACGCCCGCAGGGAATATAGTTAAGGTTTGGATCAATGTTCTTGCGGGGAGATCCAGCCCCCCCACACTTTTTCGCCACTGGTGACTGGGGGCGGGCCTCTGCTGCCCCCCGGTGGCGCCGCCCCTGCGTGGAACTCAGACCGGTAGCGGCGCCACGAGGGCAGCAGGCTCCGTGACGACAGGGCCGGGTCACGGCGAAACGGCCGCTCATTTCACGGTATAGCATGACGCCAGGCGTCAACAAGCCGCCGGCTGCGGCTATCGGGATCTAAATCGGCCAGGTGTCCGCTGCCTGTGACTTCGAGGCTGCATAGCTGCAGGGTGACAGGCTCCAGGGGGAGATTCGAGGAAGGTGCAGCTAAGCTTGTGGGTTTGGTAGAGACCATTCTCCTGCGTTTTTAGCATCGCCTCTATCTTTGATGAATGCTGACCACCAAGCGGCATACTTTTGACCACCCTTTGTGTAGCGATAATGTATTGTATAAAGCTATCCAACATATTCCAGCTCCTGTATTTTGTTATCAGATTTCTGGTGCAAAAACAGTCAATTAGGTCCTACAGCTGTTTTTGTGAAGCTGCTTGGTACGCTGACGGTCCTACTCCGCCACCCCCCCCCCCACACACACCCCTTCTGGGGACGGGCCAATGTTAACTTATTAACTGTCATGGACCCGTGGTGGAGGCGTGGCATGCTGCGACGTGGTAGGACAATGAGCTCCGGTTATGATTTGTAAAATAAAATAGTTGACATGTAAGCGGTTTCAACACCGGGTAATTTCCCAAAGTATTCATTGTATGGATAATGGATATAATGCCGCGTGAGATGGACGAAAGTCGTACACCAATTTTTCGTAACATTGAACAGTGTTGACATCATGCAGAAGTTAGAACTGGAGTTGACAGGGACAAAAATGAAATTTCGTACATTGTACATGGAATGGTCCACCACCATTGTTCACAACAGCTGCATGTTAATCCTATTCCAGTGACGTAAGATAATCCTCTCCGATCCACACGACATTTCACATTTGTTGCGAATGTGAACACCGCTGACGGCGTCCGGGACACTTTTTAGTTGTTTAATTTCAACAGTGCAACATTCACAATTTATATAAAACATTCAACGTCGGCCTTTGTGCAGTCCACCATCGTCTATCATAACAGAAACAGCGCCACATGTCAGAGGTGTATAATATATTCGTAACAAACGATACAACTCTTGAATGCACAATCATACAAAATTACAAAATCGGACTAGATACACCGTGAATCACGAATAAAACACGGCCGAGCAAACTGTACAGTACGGGCACTATGTTACCTATATACAGTGGAGGTATGACATGCCTTGTCTTATGTCGCTTTCTGCCATCGTCAAGGATGCCGGGCTTTGTAGGCGGCGACGTATGGGGAGCATGCGTACCCCACCGCAAGCAAAAACCATCTCAGCGCGAGCCCGCGCTCTCCCCAACTCCCTATATACAACCGGGAGATCAAAGAGCTGACAAAGCATAGACTCGTTGCGTACAAAAAGTCCGTATACAAAGAGCGGACAGGACTTGGCCGGACACGGGCCGGCCGGTGACGGCGGCATTGCACGAGCTGCGCGGCCGGTACCACTTCACCGTGAGGCACATGGCGGCACGGCAGACAAAAATAGAGGGGCACACTGCCCTGCCCTGCTCCGTGCCACCGGGCGCACAGCGCAGCCACCTTGTGGCGTCACAAGCCTTGTTTTAGAAGCGCCGGGCGCGGGACCATCGGCCGCTGGGCAGAGCGGCCGCTCCGCCACTGCTCGCGTCCGGTGACGCAACTCCAGCGCGGTCTCCGAGGCATGTGCGTGACTGCCGCTGCGCGACGAACTGCCCGCGCAGGACGTGTCTGGGAGGTACAGTACAGCAATCCAGCCTTAATCCTAACACCGCTCGCCATTCCACCCGCTGGGTATCAGAAAACCTACCCACTACACCAAACATGGAATGGGCAGCGACATCGCCCCCATACAGGTCCCGTTCAGCCGTCTCGCGAGGTACTCGCCAATACACACAGGTGAAAAGAATAACGGAACTCGTCAACCAAAAAAACGCTGAGCTTCACAACGCACAACAAACGATCGTCACCAATGCCCTCCGATGATGCAGAGTCGACGACAACATGTCCGAGGTAGGCACCGCCACTTGAGGCCAGCTCTCGAAAGAAGAAAAGAAGGGATTGCATCAACACCACAATACACATGGCCGTCACCAGTTCACCAATGCACCCAACGGAAACAGCCACCGCAATCTCTCACAAACGCCCTCTCAGGCAACTCACGGAGAGCTTGGGTGGGATACCCACCCTCGACAAGTCAACGACAAACGTAAACTCCGCGCACAGGTCCGCGGCTACGAGCGCACACAAATGAGATCATCTGGAAAATAAATACACACCGGGCTGCTCCGCCCTTGTCCAACCAGCACCCGGGAGCCCACCACTCCTAACTGCACACTCCGAGCCCCCAGCTATCGACTAGCGTGAATACATGGCCGGCACCCGCCGCGTCATCTCATTCCCGCCCCAAGTGAGTATTTCAACCGTGACATCCCTCGTCTTCCCTCCCGAGACGACGCCGCCGTTCTGCCCAGAAAATACGGCGCTGAAAATACTGCTCGTCTGTAGAGGGCCCGGCCGAAGATGTATACAAACTATGTTCAGCCTCTGCTGCGAACAGCGCCACCTGGTGAAGATTGCGTTAGTGGTGGGCCCTTGAGGCAGGCACCACGGCCGGGGCCAGTCAAGGCAAACAGACACCAGACAAATGCTGTCCAGGCCCGACAGACAGCCTCTCTCCGCCCGAAAGTCAGCCCACAGCCAGCCAGTTCATATGTACACAGGCGTTTGTACGGCCGGTGACGGCGCAGCCACGTCGACGCAGGCGTGCCGCGACGCTGGCGACGCTGGAGACGCGACGCTGGCGACGCTGGCGACGCCTACATGTGGAGCCGCAGCTCGTCGAGGTCGTCGCAGGTCAGGCCCAGCGTCGGGAACATGGCCAGCGGGTTGAGCATGCTCGTCATGTCGAGTGCAGTGACCACGATGTCTCGGAGGTCAGCGCCGATCTCCGGCTCTGGTCCGGTGCCGAAGCCGTGCAGAGGGTCGTCCTGGGCTGGGCCGAGCTCGTAGTCATCCATAGCTCGGCCCGGCAGCGTGTACGGCAGCTCGGCGTGCAGCTCCGACTTGATCTCCGAGTGCATCTCCGAGTACAGCTCGGAGGGCAGCTCGGGCAGCAGCTCGGACTCGTAGCCGCTGGAGGAGCCGATGGAGACGGGACTGCAGGGAGTGTGGAACCGGGAGGGGCTCGCCAGGCAGAAGGAGAGCGGGCTCGCCGGCGGTGCTGGACTGCCGATACTGCCGCCGCTCACCGTCCGGCCGACCTCCATAGCCGAGTCCGAGCCGCGCTCCGAGGCGAGGTCCGAGCCGCGCTCCGAGGTCAGATCCGAGGCCCAGCCGCAGGCGGCGTCCGAGGGACGATTGGGCGCGCGGTTCGCTGCAGCCCGGTCTCCGGTCCTGGCGCCGCTACGGGCCGCTGTTCGCCGGTGAGCGGGCTTCTTGGCCGGGGAGCCGCCGGCCGCGGCAGCAGAGACGGCGCCATCCTTCGGCTGTCCCTTCTTGCGTGGCCGGTACTTGTAGTCGGGGTACTCGAGTCGGTGGAGGGCCACCAGCGTCTTGGCGCCCTGAGTGAACGGCTCCTTCTCCTCGGGACTGAGATCCTGCCACAGCCGACCCAGCGCCTTGGATATCTCCGAGTGGTTGCAGTTGAAGTGGGTGGTGATGTGCTCGCGCTGGATCTTGGCGAACAGCATGAAGGCGTTAAGTGGCCGCTTCGTGTGCTCAGGGTTGCGGCGGTCCTTCTTAATCTGAGGAGGGACAGAAGGTAATGTCAGATGGAAGGTAGACAAAGACGATGCAAGTGGATTTAGTTTAATATAATACAATATTTTGATGTCCAATGGTGAGACCCGCTTAAATAGCAATATTGCATTAAGAACAAATTAAATACATGAAAGCTATTACAACTTAAGTCAATGTGCAACATATACCTAAGGTATGCCAGTGTGGAACGTAGATATAACGGTCTCAAATCTCTTTTTAAGAAGCTTATATACATTGCATCATTTATGATAATAACTTCCTGTGGGAACATGAAATAAATCCAGGCACGGATTGTAACTTTGCACAGCTCGAATTCAAATTAGTCTGAACCATTCCACTACCGGGCTAACAACACAAAACAGGCACTATCGCATGACGACCAGCCTTGGCCATACACAATGGTGAAAGTCCCAGAATAGCCCAGACGCGTGAACCCGACAGAACCCAGACGGCCGCATGTCCCGTTCGTAATTCCAGTCCGTTACGGCTTAGTGGCGGCGATTTGACACGGCTACGAAAACCGGGCCGTAAATAGCCGGCAGTCGCCAACCCTTTGCTGCCGAATAGGGGGAGCGCCAAATGAAGTCCATTATGCGGCTTCCGCTACGACTCGTCAGCGAGCCGGCACTGTCCACCGACCAGCGGGGTTTCACTGGCCGCATTCACCTGTCAGTTTTGACAGAGTGGTTCCCGAGTCCTTTACACGACTCCGCTCCACCCACACGACGCCTGAACGACCCGGTGATCCGGTGTTCCGCCGCCTCTTTCCGCCCCTTCCCGTCTCCGTCCCCGTCCCTTCCACGGTGGAAAGTGAAAAATATGGCCTCCCTTCCTGTCCCTGTCCTTCCATGGTGGAAGGTGACAAAATATGTGGCCGTCGGGGCGACGACTCCTCATTCCTCAGAAAGGTCCGGTCTGAATGGCAGACGGTTCTGCAGGGTCACCAAGTGGTGGCCAAATGGAAAGAAGTTTGGATGAGGCTCATTTTCACTTCCAGCTCATATCTGCTTATTGAAAGCGTATATTATTTTCGTATATATGCATTGTAGATATCGCGCACAGTATATGCATAGTAGTATTGTAAATCATATATATATATAAGTGCTTGTACTTGTTAATCAACATACAATACAAATGGCGTTTAGCGACTGAAAAGGCAGCTAGAAATTATAGTTGTGCGATTATTTTATAAACTGAAAGGACAGCCAAAATGGAGCCTCGATTAAATTTCAAGAGAAACTCTGAGAGCAAGCTTTTTAAGTTAACTTTATGACGCTATTTTTAAATTTAGTGATCGTTGCTTCTTGTACAAATCTATTGCCAGTGTCTATAGCGTACTATATAATCGTTCCCATATATTCCTGCACGTCTTCGTACGTCGTGGCGGCCATCGAGTATCGCCTCGCCTGCGTCCAGTCTCGGATCGCAGAGTAACGATCACGCCTAAATTATCCCTTCTGAATCTCGCCACGCCAAATGCAGTGAGAATGACCTTCAAGCGATAACATAACGAAATAAATACGGCGATACATAAATAATGAGCAAATGGGTGTCGTGATTTACGATGTATGCACGCTATAACTCGGATCTGCGCCGGCCGCCGAACATTTACGAGCCAACGGTTCCCGCCCGCCGAACTCGGTTCCTCCCTCACCGGGGCAGAGCGTTCACCCTCACCGGGGCAGAGCGGTCACCCTCACCGGGGCAGAGTGGTCACCCTCACCGGGGCAGAGTGGTCACCCTCACCGGGACAGATCGGTCCCACTGCCCACGTGAAGCGGTTACACCACCGGGTGAAGCGGTCGCAGCTCCACCGGTCGGTTCCCGAATGACGAGTGACGTCATATGCTCTGCGGCGCGGCATACAGCCGGGGTAATCACAACGAGCAATGATGCCGCGAGTGCGCCCCGCAGTCACGTCACAGTGGGCTGGATCGGGTGTGACCCTGACAGGGTGACGGCCACAGGGAAAGAAAGTGCGGGGAAAAACTTCCGGTTTGTGAATTTATGTTACATGAAAGCGATAATACAAATATTAAAATGTAGTTTCATTCATTAGTTCATGTTATGCTCTGAAAACTCGAATCAATTTCACAATAATGCTCAAAACAGCGTTAACGAATACCTGAAGCAAGCAGAAGCTTGCTTCTCATCGTGACCTGATCTCCACGAGATTTTCCGGGACACATCTCTAGAGGACATCATCACCGGAAGGTATTGACCGTCGCCGTCAGTCGGCCAAAAAAGCCAGTCACAGGTGGAGCGACCGGCGCCGACATCGTCAACCCAAGGTCAGCTCTGTCGGCCGAGAAAAACAGCGGACCGGACCGCGAGTAGTTGCAGTCGCCGCCGATAGATGGCAGGAGCTGTAGCTCGCAGCGCCCCCAGTGGCTGGGTGGTGGCGCTGTTGCCAGGTAGGATGCAGCGGGGAGGCAGTCGCCGACGAGCTGCCGTGGCGTGAGCCTGGATAGTGAGCCGTCTCTCCGGGGAAATGTGGTTAAAGTGTCAACCACACATGTCCAAGCTGATTTGCAGGGAATACTGCGGCCATAGTGATGCAAGTTATTCTGCTTACCTACCACAGGCACTAACTCGAGGCCTCAGAGCAGAACCATTTTCGGCCGACACATTTACCGCGTGACCTACACCAAGTTCCCAGGCAGCCGCCGTCCTAATCTGACGTCGGGCCGATAACTTGATGGTGATGCAGCGTAGGTACAGCTGTGTCACAACGTGGACACTGGACACTAACGGTTGCATAAAGGGAAAAGAGACAATGTTTGTAACAAAGCGTTTTAGACATCCATTCCGAGCGATGTATGAAATAAATTTCCGCGACTACATTCCGTGTAAGCAATGCTTCTTGCATAAACCCTAACCCCATTTGATACGCAATGTCTGGCCATCGGGATAATTTAGAGGCAAAAGATAAACGCGTCCAAACATGCCAAGACATTGCCCACCCTGTCTAATGACATCACCTAACTTTGGATGTGACTCTGCCACCAGCCGCAGGTCACTCCAATTCGAAGCAAAAAACGAGCTCTGTAGAGACTTGAATCTAGTGTACCAAAGAATCTGAAACTAAGTCCTCGCGGCTGAGCTGAAGAACCGGATTTAGGATTAGCAGGAACTTCTAGGGCAACATTGATGCAGAGACATGCTGACGTAAATGGTATCGACGAATGTTTTTCTACAAATTTAAGTCTCATTCGTATTCAAGGATAATGTATGCACAATCTACCGGCACATGATTGTATTGCATTAAGTGAAATGCAAATTAAACCGAGCATTTATTTAAGCTCTTGCTCCTTTTCGTTTTAATCTGTAAAATTAAACAAGTTTATCTTGAAGGACATCGGATGATTACAACGGCTCAAGCTTTGCGGATACAAAATATGTCATTACTTGAGGGAAGTGTCTGTAAACCTTCGTTAAATTTCTAGAAAACAAGTTCAAACCTATCATAAGCGGCAAAAATATTAACATATAAGTAATCCTGCCAAGATGCTAGCAATGCCTTCATAATGCCGTTCAACTATATATACCAAGTACATCATCTATAATTATAATAAACTATATTAAATGATGTAAATCAGGAATACAACACTACTACAAATATTAAAACGATTTTATTTTTTAAAGCGGAAAATATTGAAACCATTAGAAACGGCTTCAATATCAAAACTGGATGTCACTACTCTAAAAAATTCGGAAGCTATTGTTTATTCCTAATACTTCCAATAGAGCTCGTCAATACCTCTCGCACAGACCGCAACCAGGAAGGTGAACAGTTGAACCCGGCTTTGTGTTACGCAAATAATCGATTATATTTAATTTCAGACGCAAAGTAAAACAAATAGAGTCTAGCAAAGTTGCATGTTCTTAATGTTGTCAAATAATCAAAATAAATTCGAACTGAGATAGCATTATAGCATCAATGAACTGCCAAGTTACGCCAGGATGCTTCTCAGAATCAAAATCAATATGGATAGTGTTACATCCCCAGTATGAGCACAAGCGCGAAAAATAAAGTAATGGAACTAGGGTCACATTTCTGTGAAATTAAATACGAATCGATTAACGTAGACGGCTGAGCTTCAGAATATCCGACAAGAATGATGAACTTTCTTAAACTTTCAGCCCAAAAGCTGATATAATTGTGAGTACAATTACGGATATGCGTGCTATATCAACTTATTTTTGTTTCATTTCGCGAAAGCTTTGCATAACAGCATGCGACAAAATCACGTCAAAAAATATTTTGTAAAGTACGCTTCAATTTTAAAACACGTCCATGGTTGTCTTCATATCCTTACTTAACATTAACATATACCCATCGCATCACCTTGATGTGATGCATACCAAACTCAACACGAAATCACAACAGCCCAAACTCGCCAGAAGCGACAAACCCCAAACGGCACGCTCCCTATAGACCGACATACCGTCATCACATCGGAGTAAGGGTGCGCAGAGTCCCACACGTATTTCGGGAAGTCCGGGTAGCGTATTTTGTATTCGGCTAGGCTGAGCGCCATGGCTGTGCAGCACATGGGCAGCGAACGGGCACCGCTCAGCGTCAACACCCTCGCTCTGCCGTCACCGAGCACCAACTGCCGCCACCACACCAGCCAGTTCAGCTCTGTATGCCAGCCAGTGGAGCTGTATCCCGCGACCTGCGCGCCCCTGGCGGCGGGAGGCCGAACTACAGAACGGCCTGCGCCGAGGGCTGGCCGGTGACCGCCGACACGCTGGATGCAGGAGACGGCTAGAGGACCTGTGTCAGGCCGGGTCGAAACGGAGTAGGTAGTGGTCCTTAGGGGGTGCAGGGAGCGGTGAGATGAGGCGATGGGACGAACGTCGAACGTGACAAACAGGAGAGTAAACGGCGGAGAGCGCTGGAGGAGCACGATGTGATCAGAGCCCGCTAACATAACTATGGTGTGCAATGGGCGTCAGATCAGTGTCGTTATCAGATTATATTTTGCTAAAGCCCTTTACAGATAAACAATATTCAGAACGGTTTTGGCATTCATCCTCGCGATTCTGATCACTGTTGAGCTAGTTATCTTGTATATAATCAAATCAAATCAGTATGCTCGAAACCATCCATGGTGTAACTTTACGGTTTCACATCAATTACAGGCAGTAACGCTGCCTATACCCAAGGCTATATAAACTATACCTACCATACAGTGCAGTCTCACAGTCACACACTCATAGCAGTGATGTATGTTATAACAAAACCTGAACATCTAATAAAGACAGACAGGGGCGCAGCCAGGATTTTGCGACGGGGGGGGGCACACCAAAGTGGTCCCCGTCTAGCAAACTGGCTGATGCCCCCAAAAAGCTTAGTTTTTCACTCATTTTTTACTCTGCATTGATTTCGGCTCCCTTTGTAATTCACTTTTTTATTGAAGGAGACCCGAGATGGGCCCCTTTCAGTCCCCGAGATAGGCCCCTCTGAGCCGCGACGGGGGGGGGGGCATTTTCCCCAAATGCCCCCCTTGGCTGCGCCCCTGAAGACAGAAGAATGAGCTAAAAGTTGTAAAAGGGTAAGACGGAAAATGTTGACGCTATCTACTAGATATGATATATTTGAATAAACTATTACTGATTCAGCTAGGTCGGTAACGCAGACATAAAAGCGGCCACGGTCTGCACGGCACGGGTGAACGATGACAGGCTTTTCCAGGCCGCAGCGGCACGATAGGAGAAAGCCTCCTGCGTAGCGGCTAGTCTGCACTTAGGTAGGTGGAGGCTGCCCTGATCTGTAGCGCGAGTACATTGGTCCGACACAGCTATAGGCGGGGCACAAACAGAGCGCGCAGCTCAGCCGGCACGCGCAGCACCTAACCTAACCTAACCTAACCTAACCACTTGATGACGTCGCGGTGTGACACCAAGGTCTCGACCCTCAAGCATTCTAGATAACTTAGAGCTGGGGATTTGTTGTGTTTCCTGTGGTACTTTTTTGGGGGATCCTGTGACAATTCTAGCAGCGAAGTTGATGAGCTTGTTAATTTTGTGAAGCTGACCCCACGCCACACGCAGAGACAGTATGTTATGAGGGAATACGAGGCCTGAATGACAACTTTGAGCAGTGAGTGAGTGCACTTCTTTGGTGAGATAATGCTGAATTTGGTAAAAGGACAGGATAATTTCGATACATGTAAATGCAAGTGGAATACCATGCATAGAAAGACACATTTGGTCAATGGTGAATGGTGAAATCAGGAGCCACTTTACGGTTCATTATCCGCCTGAAGTGGCCTAAGATTTCTTATCGGCGATCTTACTTAAGGTCACTGGCACTGACGTATGGTAAAGATTAAATAAGCTCTCTCGCCGGAGACAAAAATCCCGCCGAAAAACGGCAAAAACTGGACTGGTGACTGACATGCTCACGAGCCTTTAAAGAAGTGGCATGCTCTGAGGTGAAAACCCACTCTAGTGCGATCCGACCGTGCTGGATTTCTCTGCGGGGAAAAATGAAGGCATGCTCTTTTGGAGGCACGCTCTCTACTTCAGAAAAAGGAGTCTCTCAAGCTTATATATGGGACGGAGTTTCTTTTGCGAGGGTCGTCTCATGTAGAAGTCCGATGTAAAAATATCCCTCGAATGCTTGTCCGGAAACTTCCTACATCAGTGACTGGTGATCGGTAACTGGGTAAGTTAAACAGATGGATCACCTAGTCGCATGCATGCACGCAAGAGACGATGTTTGACATACCTTCAGTACTCAGACTGAGACTATTTTTTGTATCGATGCTTGAAATCCTGTTGTGACCCAGGTCACTAACTATTGACCAGTCATACTCACCATTGACATACCAGTCCTGTTGGTGGTCCCTGTTAACAGGCTGGTGGTCCGTGTTGACATACCAGTCCTGTTGGTGGTCCCTGTTGACAGGCCACCAGCTGTAAACAGAGCCCCTGTCCTGACTCCTACCGCTCTGCTCCGCCCCTCACTGCCCGCTACTCACGCTCAGCTCGCCTCTGAGTCTGTTTTCCGGTCTGCGGCTGCTCCAAAGCTGCAGAGCTGCCAAAGATAACCTCTGCGTCGCGCCGATTTCTCTCTCTCTTTGCGCCGTGTCGCCACCACGGCGAGCTGGCCAGCCATGGTGCAGCCCGCTCGGCAAACAGCCGCGCGCGCGCGCGAGCACACCTTTTTACCGTAAACAGCACACGGGCCGGCCGCCGCGCAAATACCGGATGGATTATAAACGTGTCCAATCAGCGAGCGACGCGCGCGCTTCTTGTGCGAGTTTTTGGTGCGCCAGTTTATGCAATGCAGCCGTGTAGTTGGCGGCCGGGAGAGCGAGCGAGTGTTTGGTGCGACGCCTGTCGGCAGCCGAGGGCGGGAAATCAATGGAGAAGGCAGGGTGCAGGGTGGAACGCGTCGAAAGACCACACATGATTGTGTGTTTGATGTACTGTTCCGGAGGTAAGATAGGTTAAGTTGCGAAACGGTGGTCGGATTCACATCCTGACTTACGAATGATTTTCTTTGGAAGTCGCTTGTTTGGGATTACCATCTCACTACTTACGAATATTCTGAACTCTCGCCGACAACTTTTTGTATTTTTTAATTTGGTATTTCCATCTCTTTCGTAGATTATGAGCGGACTAAAAGCCAATAGCTGCAAGCTATTTGCTTTAGGGAAGAGCAAGTTTCGTTCGCGAATCAACTTAAGAATTTCGCTCACTTACGCAAGAGGTGGTAATCGTACCGATCAAAATTTTGCGAGCAAAGCAAAATGAAGAAACTTTGCAAGAATTTAACTAGATTAGGAATTCAGCCCGTGATGTTAAACTAGACGTTGAACGTGGGTTAATGCAACTGCTAAATCTGCTCAGTGTTCAGTGTTGTGCTTGGCTTGGTCGGAAGGTGTAACACGTACAAATTGTATGAGCTGTTGAAATGGTAGAAAATATTAGGTGTAAAAAAACCAATATACATGAGAAAAATCGTAAGATGTCTCGTTGGTTTCGTTTTACAAGCACTAATGAGGACGTTTTAATTAATGAAGAGTTTTCACATTTAAGCCGCCTTTCCTCCATTTTTATAACGTTAGATGTTTTACCGTATGTAATTCGGTGTATAAGACGATTTAGTGTTGTTACCAGGTGTCCCGGCGAAGCACTCATAATCTACCCTGCACCAGGGAACCGTTCCTGTCTGTCCTGTCAGTCTGTCCTCTTTGTCTCATCTGACCTCTTTATCCTGACAGTCTTTCCTGTATGATCCGTGTCCCGTGTCCCGTGCCCCGTGTCCCGTGTCCCGTGTCCCGTGTCCCGTGTCCCGTGTCACGTGACCCGTGTCCCGTGTACCCGTGTCCCGTGACCCATGACCCGTGACCCATGACCCGTGACCCATGACCCGTGTCTCGTGTCCCGTGTCCCGTGACCCGTGACCCGTGTCCAGTGTCCCGTGACCCATGTCCCGTGTTCCGTGTCCCGTGTCACGTGCCACGAAGGTGACCGTGCATCCGATCTGACCTCGAAGCTCTCTGGACTCAGCTGGCCGGCTGGTCGGTCGGCCGCAGACCGTTGGTGGGCGCGTGCTGCCGCGGCCGCCGCCCAGATGGCCAGGTGAGCCGACCGACCGGCCGGCCGGCCCGCAGCTGCCGTCCTGCGAGCTTGACGCCGACAGCCGCCGACAGCTGCGCCACTGCAGCTGCGCCTCCAGTCGGCTGCAGCTCCTCCTCCTCCTCCATAATACAGAGAGGATTACTTCACAAACATGCCACCGCAATGTGGATCGCTGCAGATGTCTTGCCGAAAGACATTGGACTTGCATCCACGAGAAGTTTTCACAGAACCTGTAGCTTGCTACTGTAAATGTCGCGAATCTAGATGTTTTTGTTTCGGTTTAGTTTGTTTTTAACCATCTGCTTGCTAGTTTTCAGTTTTCACAGACAACTAGACACTCCGCTTGCAGCACGTTTTACCAGTAGCATCATTTCTGACCAGGTGAAGTCTATGTCGACATTGGAACGCCCTGGCTTGATCCCTGATAATACCACTGCAGTCACGGTGAGTCGACAAATTAGGCCGTGACGCCTGTGACGCCTGTGGCGGCGTGGTGGCGCTATTATCCACACCCGACCGCCGTCCGACCGCCTGACCGACCGCCTTCCGACCGCCTTCCGACCGCCTTCCAACCGCCTTCCGACCACCTTCCGACCGGCATCCAACCGCTTTCCGACCGCCTTCCGACCGCCTTCCGACCGGCATCCGACTGGCATCCGACCGCCTTCCGACCGGCATCCGACCACCTTCCGACCGCCTTCCGACCGCCTTCCGACCGGCATCCGACCGCCTTCCGACCGCCTTCCGACCGGCATCCGACCGCCTTCCGACCGCCTTCCGACCACCTTCCGACCGCCTTCCGACCGGCATCCGACCGTCTTCCGACCGCCTCTGCGCCACGATCCAACAGGCATTCGGTCCGGACTGAAAAATGTCCGGTCCGTGACACATCAAAACACAGCTTCCTTGCCGTTTATTGGACACATTTCAACGCGCTGCTCATGAACCGGGAGCGACGTCACGCCGCTGCTTCGTCGCGCCGTCATAAGGCCGCCTGTCGCCGCCGATCACGGCGTGAAGGAATGTGAGGATGATCACGGCGTGAAGGATGTGAAGGATGATCACGGCGTGAAGGATGTGATGATGATCA
>VOPJ01013828.1:0-32561 GCA_014673585.1 Semibalanus balanoides
CAGTTAACTTACAGCCCTGCTGTTTGTCATGAATAAAATGAAGCGAATAAACATGTTTCATTCACTTCCACATTCATACAAGACGAATGGGCTATCTACCAGGCCGATTCTCATGCTGAAGAATATGTATTCTGAGTGTGTGGGTGGCGTAAACATCCTAGTATGTGCCGCTCTTCATTGCCCTGTCGTTTTATAATTTTGATAATGTAGCTTAAATTGTACTTTGTGTCAATACAACTCGCATACCAGGGTCTTGAAGCAAAATCTATTACAACCCTACTGCAGATAGCTACTCATGTAATGTTATGATAATCAATTTTGAGTACCTAACGACCTACAGTAGTACCTTAACTTACCATACCTACACGACAGTTACCTCACCATACCTACACGACAGTTACCTCACCATACCTACACGACAGTTAACCGCTTCTAAGATACACTTAGAGTTGAAACGAATTATTGGTCACTGTTAGCGAATCACTATTATGACTATTAACATGACTACAATTATGTCAATATTTCGTCTCGGATAGACATTGACAGAGGTAACAGAAACTCCGCACTCTCTCCCTGCAGCCAGCTAGCCTGCCGAACCTGTTCTCTCTCTCCCCGTCTGGCAACTCTGTCCGGTCATCTGGCAGCTCCGTCAGCAGCTCGAGCCAGGCCGGCGCTCAGCGCATTAACTATTCAGCGCGACGTCGGCGCCAGCAGCGCGCACTGATATTCAATTATTAAATAATAATCCCGAATGATACAAGGTAATTTTCTCTGGCTTCAGCCTAATTGTGTTATAACGGATTCAATTTGGCGGTAATGGGTGCCGGGGGATTGCCGGGCTGAGCCGGCAGCGCCGCTGGCGGCGAGAATGGCGCGCTCGGCGCGAGAATAATGACATCGCCGACGCCGAGAAATGGCCCGGAATCGTCGTAATCGTCGCCGATCAGGGCGCGCGCCAAATCTGTCGGGAGTTGGCGCGCCGGCGGAGAATTGGCGCGCTGACGGTGTCAGGTGAGCTGCGCAATGGCGGCAGAGGGAGGCGCCTGCAAATCCAGAGCTGAGCAGGCTGGTAACTCTGCAGGTTATCTCTGTCAGCGAGGCTCGTTGGTTGATTACAACAAAATGTGTTCTTCTAAAGGAAATTATGCAGTAGGTATGTACCTAAGTGCGTTATTTTTATTAGGTATATGTTGCCACTTCATAACGAATGTTTCTTCACCTGCTTTTTATTTAGAGAACTTAGCACGCGAAATGTAAACAAATAGAAGATTCACACGAAACGAATGGTCTTGTATTCACGTCTATGAAGATGCAAACCTCATCTGACCAATTCTTAACGTCTTCGGCTCTAAATTATGCTTCAAAATATCCATCATTTGCAAAAAAAGTATTTGTAAAATCATGCCTCAGGTACCTTTTTTCAGGACGACCGTGCCGCATCCGCTGTGTGCGCTTCCACTGAAGCAGTTCATAAGTTCACCCAAGTTCGCAGTATCATTACACTATTGGATTTCCACGGGGGAGCAATATCCTGTTTCATCCCATTGTACTGTGTATATCCCCCTCTCAGCTAACTGCTGCTATAATGCATAATTGATAGGAACTGCAGTCAGAGTCGTTATCCAGCGCCTTTTTACAGCAGGCTGGCTCTGATGAATAGAGCGAAACACTCTGCTCCCACAACAGCGCAGCTACCAATAAATACTGTCCGACATTGATTGAGGCAGGGAGTGACGATTTTATAGCACGTGCACTGTATAACAATGCGGAGTACCTGCCTTATGCAACACGGCCGTGTGCTCCTCCCGGTCCTTTGGTCGCCCGGCCCGGTCAGCCCTCCCCGGACAGCCGCCCGGTAATGACACTGTAAAGACGCGGCCACACACAGACACACATACGACTGACGGTCTCTGTTCCAGCTTTGGTAGTCTCAAGTTCGACTTTCTAGCTTAGTCATGTAAGGTTTTATGTATTGTTGAGCAGCAGGTATATGTTTATGTATGTACCCTATGCTTGGTCTGATATTGTTGGTGGATTTTCATATTATTAGCATTCACCATCACCATTCTTTGTTAACTTGCTATATCAGTATATAATTCCCATATTTTTTTCGGGCAAATATCTCCATTTGAATGGTTGTGTGCAATGTGTTTTAGATGTCTAACGTAACAAGTTCTATTGAGTCTGTGCAAGTTTGTTTTTTATTTGTTCACAGAAAGCAAACTTTTTCAATTAACCTTGATCCAACAGCTCTCCGTCCTTATCTCGTTATAAATGTCCAGCTTTTGTCTCTTTAGCTAGTGACATCCACCTTATCAACCAAATGGATCACGGTTGGCACTTACGCTATAATAAATTACTCATTATATTTTCTGATAATTATGTGTAATGTAATGTAGGTACGATACGAAATACGAATTTATAATCGCTTGGCATCATTGAGATGTGAGGTGACAGCACTCTATATATTACAACGTTTAAACGCCATTACACAAATATATTTTCCTCTCCGCCGTCCAGCCTCTCAGGCCTGCAGCCTCTCAACTGCAGCCTCTCAGGCCTGCAGCTTCTCAACTGCAGCCTCTCAGGCCTGCAGCCTCTCAACTGCAGCCTCTCAGACCATCCTATCTGTAAGCCGTGCCATACTGGCCACCATGAACAGCCAGTGGGCAGAAGATGCTCCGGGTAAATAGCAGCCTCTCAGGCCGTAAGATAGCTGTTAGCCGTGCCATACTGGCCACCGGAACAGGCAGCGGGCAGAAGGTGCTAAGGATAAATAAACGCGCCGGGTCGAAGAGCGCTCGGCCGCTCCCCACCCGTGACGTCATCAACCCCGTGACTCCGCGGAGATGGTGTAACATTCCGCGAATGATGACACTCCCAAACAACGGTCAAGGTTTCCGCTGCTGGGGAACGGAAAGAGACACGACTATTAACTGGTCAGGTCCTGCTCTTCATTGTGACGTCATTTAGATCCATGGTATCGTTCGGGGAATGACTACGCGTCGGTCAAACAATGACATGGCTTTGTGACGGCTGGTTGACGCAGTCGGCTGATAACCGTCACATAAAACATCGGGCCGACTCTGACCGAAGATGATGGAGACGCCCGCAGGAAGCGAGAGGCGGGACGGGGCTCTCCTTCAGCGTATCATGACGCCTTGGGTCACGGAAATGTGGTGTCTGTACCGTGAGAAGGATGTGGTGCTTGGTTAATGCACCAGAGTTTTATGGTCTCGCTTCTCTAAGCTAGTGAAAGCTCGACGTCAATAAGGGTACCTAGCACAATAAAGAACCGAGCGATGCCAGCCAAAATACCTATACACCAACAATCCACAACTGCACTTCTGTGCTTTTGGCGCTCGCAAACATTTGTGTTTTACCCTAGTTGAGGCTTGTTGTGAAATGCAGCCTTATTTAATCGCATAAAGCAAACTTTCCAGACTCTTGATTGCAAGAAGGGAAGTGTACATAATAAGCCGTTGCTCGGATGGTTTTAATGCATTCCTCCGTGGAGCGCTATACCACTTGTAAGCATTTGCAATGACATATAGACATGATGAATCTTTAAGCATTGCAATGGGACCTCATAAGCCCTGATGCCCGCCGCCCCGGCAGCTGATGGTGCTACGACCGACAGACTGCCACCCGGCCAATCATGACTCTAAGTCCACAGTCCACACCTCCGGCCTGCCAGCCCTCCTAACCTCCCTGTCTCCCGGCCGGTGGACGTACGGCTGACAGACTGCCACCCGGCCAATCATGGCTCCACAGTCCACGCTGACCGGCTAATGAATCGCCGGAGCGCGCCACAATACCCGCAGCTGGGTGGCCGCGCACGTAAATCTCGGCACGTGTCGGTCGCACGGACTGCACGTGCCCCCCTGCCCGTCCAGCGGTGGAGCGGCGATCGGCGCGCGCCGGGGGTGCGGCTGGCGCCGCGACCGACAGGGGCCAGGAGCACATTATACGCGCGGCGTCCGCGGCCGGTAGTTTGGCCGGACAATATATCTGGCGAGCCAGGGTCTGCAGAGGTGACGGGGCTGCTCCGGGACCCCGTGTGAGGTCCTCAGGTGTGACGGCGCGGCCGCCGGCACCGATTGTTTATGTGCCGGCCAGGAGGAGCTGGGCCCATAGCTCAGTAGTCAGTACTGAGAGGTGGGAGGTGTTAGCTGCTGGCTAGTGGAACATGTTGATGATCATTGGCCGGTCACAGCGCATCACGCCGGGTTATATCTACCCACTGATACAGTGATACATGTTGCTTGCTAGCCTTGTCAATGGTGGATCCAGGATTCGGTCAAGGAGGGAGCCACGTAGCAAAGCGGGCTACTCATTCCTTAGTGAGCCCCTTCAAATCTCGGTGGGCCTTTTAACATAGTAGACATATGTAGGCTAGAATGGACCCTTTTAGTTGAAAATATGACTCACATGCCAAAATGGGCCTCGAAAAAACATAATTGGCCCTTTCCAAGCCACTGACGGCTCCAGGGTGGGGGCCGCCGAGGACGCGGCCACCCCCAAGCGCTTGAGTCGCGGGGCAGAGCCGTGCTTTGGCCTCCCCAAACCGGGAGGTTCGGGGGAGGCCAACACAGGGCCCGACCCTGCGACCCGGGCGCCTGGGGGAGGCTGCGGCCCCGGCGGCCCCCACCCTGGATCTGCCAGTGTTTCAAGTCAGAATGGGCACTTTGGAGGTTAGAGAGGGAAATTTACTTGCGATTTGTTTGGAAACGGAGTGAAATTCGTTTCGAGTCACTTCGATCGGCTATGTGCCCCCTTGGGATATTTGGCGCCTTCGGGGCTCAAGGGGAGGGGGCCATGGCCCTAGCCCCCTTTGGATCTGCCACTGAACATTGTCACGTTAAATTAGTGGATAATCATCCTTGACCTCTTTTCCTTAGTACATGGTTACCTGATCGACAAATGCTTAAATTTGTAATACTTGAATTGTTCGGGATTCGGGAACACCTACAAATAAATCGATATGACGAAACTGAAAACTACGTATGACAATAAATTGTTATGGAACACGATTAGGAAATTGTCGTGATTGATCGACCGATTTGCTTCAGAAAATGATCTGGGGGGGGGAGGGGTGTCTGTCCGTCTGTTCTGGAGCTGTCTGTCCATTTGTTCTGGAGCTGGCTGTCCGTCTGTTCCGGGGTCTGTCTGTCCATCTCTTCTGGGACTGTCTGTCCGTCTGTTCTGGAGCTGTCTGTCCGTCTGTTCTGGGACTGTCTGTCCGTCTGTTCTGGAGCTGTCTGTCCGTCTGTTCTGGGACTGTCTGTTCGTCTGTTCTGGGACTGCCTGTCCGTCTGTTCTGGAGCTGTCTGTCCGTCTGTTCTGGGACGTGTCTGTCCGTCTGTTCTGGGACTGTCTGTCCTTCTGTTCTCGGACTGTCTGTCCGTCTGTTCGTTCTGACTGTTCGTTCTGTTCGTCTGTTCTGTTTGTCCGTTTTGTCTGTCTGTCTGTCTGTCTGTCTGTCTGTCTGTCTGTCTGTCTGTCTGTCTGTCTGTCTGTCTGTTCTGGGACTGTCTGTCCGTCTGTTCTGGGGCTGTCTGTCCGTCTGTTCTGGGTCTGTCTGTCCGTCTGTTCTGTGACTGTTGTCCGTCTGTTCTGGGACTGTCTGTTCGTCTGTTCTGGGACTGTCTGTCCGTCTGTTCTGGGACTGTCTGTCCTGAACCTGTATGTCCGTCTGTTCTGGATCTGTCCGTCCGTCTGTTCTGGGACTGTCTGTCTCTGTGTTCTAGGACTTGTATATTGTATTGTATATGTTATATATTTATTGTGTATCTCCCAGGCCTCTGATGAAGCAGTCTCCCCCTGATTACGTATCTCTGCCGTCTGAAGCTGGCCCGGACTCGGCCGTCGGTATATCTATCTGGCCAGGCCTCTGATGAGGCTGTCTCAGTCTCATCTGAAGCTGGCCCGGACTCGGCCGTCGGTATATCTATCTAGCCAGGCCTCTGATGAGGCTGTCTTAGTCTCATCTGAAGCTGGCCTGGCCCGGACTCGGCCGTCGGTATATCTATCTGGCCAGGCCTCTGATGAGGCTGTCTCAGTCTCATCTGAAGCTGGCCCGGCCCGGACTCGGCCGTCGGTATATCTATCTGGCCAGGCCTCTGATGAGGCTGTCTCAGTCTCGGCGGGCGGTGTCCCGCTGTGGACCACCCTGTGGAACAGTCCGGTCCGGTCCGGCAGCTGCCCAAGCATCACAGGTGGTCAGGGCGGACCACACCGCCCCCGCCCCCGCCCCCGCCCCCGCCGGAGCGGCCCACCCGCGGCCGGGCACCAGCATTGTCTCCGGTGGCTGGCGGCTGTAGCCCCGCCACCCGGCCCCACACTAAATTAATGTCGGCGACATCCCTTTCCCTGGACAATGGTGTCCTCCGAACATGTCCTCCGAGAGGAGGGCCCAGCCAATGGACGCCGGGATGATGAGATTGTGTCAGGCCGGAACTGATTGTCCCACAGTGACTGTGTTTGGCACGGGCGCGGGCGGGCGCCAATTTTATGTCCGTGTTTTCGTCTCGTTATATCTCGCTGTATGAGTTCGAACAGATGCGGATGCTGACAAAGGAGGCCGCAGGGAGATGTTCGAATTGAATTCTAAGGTACTGAATTTGTAATATAACGAACTGATAGGTGATTGGAGTATTGTAATTTGATAAGTACGCCCGCTCGTGCAAGCAAATGTTTTATACAACCTCATACTGAAATGGATTATTACAAATATCGCATTTTTAATGAACTAAGGATTCGCTGTTAAGGGTACATGGAACTTGGAAGGCTGTCATAAAATAGAACGTCACATACAACATTCACTTCGTTTATTCGTCACAGCTTCAAAAACACATTTGGTAAAGGATTCTATCAACAAGTTAATATGTATAACGCATGCACTAAATCACAGGTGTAGCTGCATCTCTTCCTTATCGTTAATCTGCGAATCTACCGACCAATTGGGAGCGGAGAGCTGGTTCAAACCTCAAGCCAGCAGAGCCATCCTCCCCAGCTCGTCCCGCTCAAAACAGACCGAATCACTACCTAATCTCCGCTCTCAAAGCCGTCCTTATGAACTGAGGTTTCAAACGGTCGGAAGAAGGTGCTCTGCTCGGGTGAGCTGGTGGTCACCGTCATCGCCGCGGACGTCGACGGAGGCGACAGGGAGCCACGCGACATCGCCCCCAGCAGCGGCGCGTATAGCATCGACTGCGGCTGCGGCTGCGGCTGCGGCGGGGGCGGCAGCAGGAAGCTGGAGGTCAGATTGGGCTGCGGCCGGAACGGAAGCGCGGGGTATGGCGAGAAGCGGTTCTTGGCGGCCACCAGCGGGTTGTAGTAGGGCAGGTGATGTAGCGGCGGCTGGTGCGGCGGCGGCACCGCTCCGTACGGGTAGCCGCCCGAGGCGACGGCTGCCTGAAGGAGCAGCGCCGCCAGCGCCGGGTCGGTGAAGCGGGGGTCCAGCGGCCAGACTGTCATCTGCTGACGCTTGTGCTTCATGCGACGGTTCTGGAACCACACCTGCAAAACAGACACACACCGAGGACGGAACAGTTAGAGACACAGACAAACGGACAATCAGATAGTGCACAGCCACCTGCCAGCAGAATGGCCCGACAAGTCCAGTGACTGACAGTAGTCAAATAACGATGACACCACGGTAAAACATATACATATTCACGTATCAAGTAAAAGTTGACAGATACGCTGCATAAAATAATTTTAGAAACCTAACTTTACGCACCCACCACCTGCAAGCACAATGTTCAGCGTATAGTCAGCCTCAGAGAAGCTCTGTTCAAATATCGTAGAAACGGAGAAATCGAAGCATTTTCTGAGTATTCGAGATTATCACCTGGGCTGTATAGCAGAAAAGTGGCGTGGGCCTCCGTTCTGTCTTCGTGTCTGTCTGTCCAGACGAAATTTTTTTCTCTGCTCTCCGCCTATAAGTTTGCAGCAGCGATGAAATTTTCAAAGTGAATTGGTCACTCACTGCTAACTGGTTCCTTTTTTTATTGCTACCCAGCGTGGGTGCAAAAATTCACCGTGGGTCAAAATACAATTTCCAGTGGAACGTCACGTTTTAACTGACGTCATTTTCAGGTTTCACGTTTCAACCAGTTTATTTTTAAACCCTTGAAATGCATAAAATCGTACAAAGGCGTGTTACTTGCGCTGTTGAACTGCGACCGTGTTTTTGATATTGGATAGATCATTTCCAGTATTCACCTGCTTTTCGAAGCACATTGTGGTTGAATTGATTTTTAGTCCTCACCCTTAGGTTGGTAGACAGACAGTAATGGAAACGATATTAATATGGCATTTGAAATATTTCACCACAACTGTGTCTATTGCGACCGTTGTTTGTTGATATTATGTAGATATTTTTTTACAGTATTACCTGCTTTTCAGCACAAGTTTGCTGTTGAATTTCATTTTTTAGTCTACTATTGGGTGTGGAGAACAGACAGGTAAATGGAAAAGAGAGTACCATAATAATCATATGTATTTGGAAATGTTTGGCCTACAGCGCCTAGTTAAATAGATTGACATGTGCAATCCCAAGCCCGCTTTGTAATGACCTCAACATTCACGAGCCCCACAAATCTGAGTAATTTAACGTGCTGGGAAGTTTTACCCAGACACCATGCAAATGTAATTCCATTAGTCGAATACTCTGTTACTCTTAGAAAGTAGTTCTAGCCCAATTGTCCACCAGCACACATTCTACGAGCTCCACATCTGAGATTTCAACGTGTCTGTGAGTTTTACCCAGACGATACATAAAAATTAATTCCATTAGTCAATCACCTCATACTCATCAAACGCACATTCTAACGAGCCACAAAATCGATATTGACGTTCTAGGAGTTTTTACCCAGACGATGACCAGAAAATGTAATTCCATTAGTCGATACTCTGTTACTCAAAAGTAGTTCTAACCCAAAATTACACACAGCACCAACATTCTACGAGCCACAAGTCTGAGATTTCACGTGTCCGTGAGTTTATTTACCGACGAATGACCAGAAAATCTAATTCATTAGTCAATACTCTGCTACTCATGAAAGCTCACCTTCTAACGACCCACAATCCGATTTTGAACGTTCTGGGAGTTTACCTCAGACATGGACCAGAAAAGTAAATTCCATTAAGTCGATACCTGTTACTTCATTAAAAGTAGTTCTAGCTCATCGCTGCAGCCTCCACTGATTTCCAGCTTGATTTGCACTTTAAGCATGTCCAGAAAATGTATCATTATGTTTTGGCGATTATTTAACACAACTGAAAAACAACTCTCACTATACTCTTCTTTATTTCCTGGAGAATTGTATTGTTTTCAACTAACTGAAACATGTTCATTATATAAGGAAATGAGCATCATTTTAGATTCGCTGCAAATGCAAGGAAATAATCTAAATATTGACAATCAATATTTAGCTTATTTAGACATATTTGAGCAGCTTGCAGCCCACACTGAAGTGCGTATTCAGTTCTGGAGGAACTAAGCCACTCAACAATTTCAAAATGAAAGAAAAACTCACTACCTCATCCAAAAACAACTTGGTAATTTTTTTGGGTAATCATGGAACGCTGCAATCCAATTCCAGATTAGTGACCGTCTCCTGGTGTTGCACCAGCTGTGAACCAATCTAATTTAGTTACCTCATCAGCTGTTAATCAAAAAGTTTATTACAAGAAGAAAAAATAAGATGTATATTAAGGGCATTGGCTCCACCCATTTTGATGATGTCACAATCTAATTATTGATAATATTTTATATTGGCTCCCTTCTAAATATTAATATTATTGACCATTGGGCATTCCTTGCACCGCCTACAATGTGCTGCATGTCAGTTCTGGAGGAACTTAAGCACTCCACAGTTTCAGAAATGACAGCAAACATCTCAAGCTACCCCTCATCCACTAAAACAACTCTGGGAATTTTGTTTAAGGATTTTAAACATTGGAACGTATGTAAGTGGTTTTTATTGCACTTTATCTTAAGTATAGCGTACGTATAAATATATAGCGTAGAGCCGAGTCCTACGATTTTGAAACCCAAGTTAATGCGAATGCATTAAATGCCTTAGTTTCCAATGAAGACGGATCGTTCATGACGACGTTTAATGTAAATTGTAAACGAGCTTGATAAAATACGTCGCCTGCGACGACGAACGACTGGTGGTGGCGGCGGTGGCATTCATTAATGGTGGCTTCCGGCTGCGTCCCGCCCCGCGGCGGTCGTCCCAGCGTCCTGCAGCCACGCTGCTCCGGGTATGCTACACGGAGCGATGACTGGTCCGTTTGTTTATCGACCGGCACCACTTCAGTGTGGCGAGCCGGCAGTGACCTGACACGGCATTAGAGCTCTACCGGGGATTGTCACCATCAAAACGACGGGCGATTGATGACTTGTTCGCTTTTGTGATAGACTAACAAAGGCACTGCCTGGTGTAAGGGTGATGTGTGCTATCGAGTGAGTTCAACAATGAGCCGGAGCGGACACTATTATGCAAAGATAGCATTAGGTACACTGATAGGCACTGGTACCACAGAGAGCCGGTAAAATGCTAGTCCTTTTATGTCTCCGCGTCAACTGCCAGATGTAAGAACCTATGGAAAGTAATAAAGGAATCTTGCCTATAGGTATCATATAGCAAGCATTGAGTGTCATTCTTTGATCATGGTGCTATTGAGATGGAACTGGAAGTCATGGAAGTCATATTTGTGTCGTCATGAAATGACATTGTCGATCATCGTTTGATCATATGGACGAGGCTATGTAGAGAGTGACGATCCAACGTTGGAGACTAAAGATGAATTACTCAATCAGAGCCGAGCGATTTCGGCAGACACAAACGTATAAGTACAAACGTAAGATACATGTTATTATATATCTAGTGCCGGACTGCATTTAAGCGCATTGCAGATACTTTTTATCAAATCATGAAACCAGACAAGATAAATCGGAATTTATGTTATTGAAGAGAACCCAAGATTTAAAGCTTAGGTACAACACAAAATTCCAATGTCGACCCTAAGGGCCTAAGAGCATGGCCCAAAATCCAACTTCAGGGAACGGAACAATGATTTTTGTTTTGTGAATATACGTTATATTTAATGTACATTTTTTGATGAAGCGCGCCTGCATGCGTGTGCGCAACGTGCATCTGTTGGATGTGAATGTTGTTTGTTGATAAGTCCGAGCTCATATTGGAAGATGTCAACAAGTAATACCGTACCTTGATGGTTCCCTCAGCCAGTCCGAAGCTCGGTGGCCAGCTCATTTCTCTTTGGTCGGCTGACGTAGTTGTCGTTGAGGAACTCTGACTCTAGCCGTTTGATCTGGTCCGGCCTGAAGGCGGTGCGGTAGCGCCTGATGCCGGGATCCTGGCCGCCGCCACCGCCGCCACCGGTGACGTCGCAAGGAGGCCAGTTTGGCGGTGGGCGGGGGCGGCGAGCAGTGCTTCCCGCTCCTCAGACAGCTGGTCAGTGCTGTCACAGAACATTTCCATCTGCATACCTGAAACGCAGACGGGTATCTGAATCAGTAAAATGCAGTTATAACCGTGTTATCTACACCGCTCTTCTCCGCTTCTCTCTGCTCTTCTCCGAAGCAGCCAAAAGACGAAATGGCATTTCTATATGATATACCTATCTGGCCTCCTTCCCCCCCTCCTTCTTCCCTCCTTCCTCCCTCCTCCCTCCTCCTTTCCCTCCCTCCTCCCATCCCTCTCCTCCTCCTCATCTCTCTCTCCTCCTTCTTTCTATACCTATCCTGTCGTGATATCATTATTTTGATACATTTTAATTTGATGTACAGATGGATGGCAAAAGACGCGTCTCTGGGCTCTCTTGTGCTACAGATGCCGACCTCATGTTAATTCTACATATCATATGTGAATCGTGGCTTCCCAGAACATATAATGGGATTTTCCATTTGTCTGCACGTCTGAAATGTGTGCTCCAGTTGTGTTTCACCATAACTACGAGCCATAAAGAGCGTCGGAAGTGAGCAGTGACTCACACAGTTCTACGCACACGTCTCAGACAAACGCAGACGGCGGCGGTCGTCAGCGCCGCTCGTGACTTCCTTCCGCCGGGGATAGTATGCTGACTGCTGAGCCGGCCTGCTCTGACGGCGCCGCGCCGGTCAGCGATAGTGCCAGCGAGAGTCACCGGACACCGCAGCAGACTGAGACAGAGACTGAGACTGTCGCTCGACCCTTCAACTGACCGGACCCAGACATCACCGGACCCAGACCTCACCGGACCCAGACCTCACCGGACCCAGACCTCACCGGACTCAGACCTCACCGGACCCAGACCTTACCGGACCCAGACCTCACCGGACCCAGACTTCACCGGACCCAGACTTCACCGGACCCAGACCTCACCGGACTCAGACCTCACCGGACCCAGGCCTCACCGGACTCAGACCTCACCGGACCCAGACCTCACCGGACCCAGACCTTACCGGACCCAGACTTCACCGGACCCAGACTTCACCGGACCCAGACTTCACCGGACCCAGACCTCACCAGACCCAGACCTCACCGGACCCAGACCTCACTCCTCCCCTACCTGCCACTCTCCGCCGCAGCCTTAGTACAGCGCCGGTTCCATTCGCGGCGCACCGATACAATGAGGGTGCACCGATACAATCGCGGCGCCACGGAAGCCCGCTAATTGGCTTAGTAAGGCCGGCAATTTTATCGCTGGCTGTAAAGTTCTTGTTGCGATCAAGGTGTGCTCACGGGCGGTGTGGAGGGGGAAGGAAGAAAGAAAGGAGGAGGAGGAGGCAGAGGAGGCAGAGGAGGCAGAGGAGGCAGAGGAGGCAGAGGAGGCAGAGGAGGCAGAGGAGGCAGAGAAAGGCAGAGGAAGAGAGAGGCAGAGGAGGAGAAGGAGGCAGAGAGCAGAGGAAGGCAGAGGAGGCAGAGGAGGCAGAGGAGGCAGAAGGAGACAGAGGAGGCAGAGGAGGCAGAGAGGCCAGCGGAGCAGAGGAGGAAGAGGAGGCAGAGGAGGCAGAGGAGGCAGAGGAGGCAAGAAGGAGGCAAGGAGGCAGAGGAGGCAGAGAAGGCAGAAGAAGGCAAGAGGAAGAGGAGGAAGAGGAGGAAGAGGAGGCAGAGGAGGCAGGGGAGGCAGAGGAGGCAGAGGAGGCAGAGAGGCAGAGAGGCAGAGGAGGCCAGAGAAGGCAGAGGAGCAGAGGAGCAGAGGAGGCAGAGGAGGCAGAGGAGGCAGAGGAGGCGAGGTAGGCAGAGGAGGCAGAGGGGCAGAGGAGCAGAGGAGGCAGAGGAGGCAGAGGAGCAGAGGAGGCAGAGGAGGCAGAGGAGGCAGAGGAGGCAGAGGAGGCCAGAGGAGCGAAAGAGGCAGAGGGAGGCAGAGGAGCAAGAGGAGCCCAGGGAGGCAGAAGGAGGCAGAGGAGGGAGGAGGGAGGGAGGAAGGGAAGGAGGGAGGGAGGAGGAGGGAGGGAGGGAGGGAGGGGGAGGAGGGAGGGAGGGGAGGGAGGGAGGGAGGGAGGGAAGAAACATTTTAAGCAGACGTTGAGCAGTGTTGATGTTGGATGTGGTTTATAGACGCGTGAAGAAAAGTTATACGGTGACAGCTTTCAAGCTCCAGCACCATACAGTGTATGATGCTGGGAAGGCCATCGTCTGAAGTCGAGGTAGATGACAAACGTAACTGAAATAGGATAAAAGTTTTAAGCGACCACATCAGCAGAGGAGAAGCAATATATAAGTAAAGAGTTGCGCTAGAATGTCGTTAAAAATAAGACTTCAAATCTTGGAGTAAAGAGATAGAGAGAGAGATAGAGAGAGAGAGAGAGATAGAGAGAGAGAAAGAGAGGAGAGAGAGAGAGAGAGAGAGAGAAGAGAGAGAGAGAGAGCGAGAGAGAGAGAGAGAGAGAAGAGAGAGAAGAGAGAAAGAGAGAGAGAGAGAGAGAGAGAGAGAGGAGAGAGAGCGAGGAGAGAGAGAGAGAGAGAGAGAGAGAGAGAGAGACCGAAGGGATAGCAGTAGCTGACCTCGCCTAATCATTCTCCAATGCTCCACTTCACGGAGGCCAACAGCCGCGTCTCCGGCTAACGCTCGTCAGTGCAGGTCACGGGACGGCAGGCGCTCTCTGTATCTCAGGTCAGCCCGTAACAGCAGGAAATTAATAAAACCGCCATCAAACGCCCATAACGCTGCCTGATGTGCGGATAACAGTGACCGAGGCCGCACAGGACCATTATGCCGTGCACACAAACGTGGCGCATCAGTAACGAGCGACACTATCTGGCGCGCCTGGTGCGGGCGGCGCGGCGCGACAAAGCCGGCGCGCGGCCAGAACGGCGCACTAACGGCGCCATAACGGCCACCCAGCGCCGTTGCAGGTCAGCCGGCCGGCGACGGGGGAAGGGGAGGGGACGAAGGCTGCAGGGATGGTATCCGGCATGTCGATCATGAGCCGATCGGTCATTTATTGTCATTACGCGCTGCAGCCGGCCCATCACTGCTGCCCTGCTGACAGCGCGCTCAGTGACGTCACTGGACCGCAGGGGCGGAGCCGGCGAGCAGAGACCGGGGAGCAGGCGATCTGTTGTCCAGGTGTTTTTTCTTCTTTTACAGCGTCGTCAAGATTAAAAACGTCCTAGACAACGTTTCAAGTGTCGATCAATTCCTTACCATCAACAGAACTCTTCCCGAGGGACAAGTTTGAAATCACCACCAACGTTGCGCCTGCTGCCGCCGGCCGCCGCCTGGGGGGTCGGCGCCTGCCCCGCCGCCGCGGCCCGCCGCTGGTGGCTGCAGGTCAGGGAGGGGCGCCGGGAGCAGGCTGAAGTGTGTGATGGCCCGGCGGCGAGCGAGCCGGATTGATGGTGACCCGCTGACGTGGCATCCTGCAGCCCGGAACTGACACCACGCTCTGTAATGACGCGCACGCGGCAATTATGGTGCACGGTGCTGAGACGGGCCACCACGCGGGCCCTGCACTCACTGCAGGGTGCAGGGTAACCGATCTCGACAACTTTGTGCACAGCAGAAGATCGTTGAGACCGGGGACAGAACAGGCATCGGTAGGTCCCCAGACCGACGGTCATAGCCCGAAGGAGTCGTAGGTATCTCTATAATCTGCTCGCTCTGCCGCCACGAGTGAACTTCGAGCAATACCGCGCCGCAATTGCTCAGAACAGCGGCCTGCCGCACACGACAGCGGTGATACTGTGCCGCACAGCACAACAGCGGCGATGCTGTGCCGCACAACACAAAACGCCTGATCGCAGGCGATGCTGTGCCGCACGACACAAAACGCCTGATCGCAGTCGATGCTGTGCCGCACGACACAAAACGCCTGATCGCAGGCGATCCTGTGCCGCACGACACAAAACGCCTGATCGCAGGCGATGCTGTGCCGCACGACACAAAACGCCTGATCGCAGGCGATGCTGTGCCGCACGACACAAAACGCCTGATCGCAGTCGATGCTGTGCCGCACGACAGATCACTGCTTTTAGGCAATGCCGTGCCATGTTTTAAAACACTATGGTGGGAAACGTGTGTGACCGAACTAGATAATATAATTAGTAAATTTTCGAATTATAAAAATACAATTTCGAATAAGCCCCTAACAGAGTTCACCTGCACTGATCCACGGTAGGTAAGTGGCAAGTGCCAGTCTTCTGTTCAGTCCAAGGGAGGCTCGGACCGTAGAAGTTCCTCAACTGCTGCAGCTTGACGATTTCACAGCATAAAATACATCTCATTAAAGTATTCTAATCCCACCACGTTCGGTACAACTTACAATTCGATTGCTGCGTCTTATTGTTTTCTTTATTGTTTATCTACTTTTAACCCGACTTTGGACCCTAGTCTAAGTAGAGGGTTGGTGGTATTGGGTTTTACGAGCACATTGACTGCTGTCATTGGTACGTCGGCTCACTCGAGCCCGACCCAAGCAGGAGAACCAAATGACCTGGCGCAGTAGCCAGACTCGGACCCAGCAGACCCCATGGATTCCGAGCCCAAAGCTCTACGACTGGCAAACCACTACGCGCCCCCCGACATAGTCTAGCAGACTGGGAACTCTGTCATGGGCAAGAGTGTCGTCACTTTGACTTCGTCCATCAATGGGTCCTCCCGTCGGCGATATTTATAAATAAACAAATACAATATTTTGAAAGTTGGGGCACGGAGGCATCTTCCATTGTCTGTCACATCACAACAGGGAATGGACCCCGCTTGAGACCAACTTATCTTCCGTGCGTGGCCCTGACCGTGACTCTGACTGACTGACTGGAGCTGCAGCTGCTGGGCCGCTGCGGCCGGGTCCGCTCTGCCACGGCCCGCCCGCCGCTCGGGCCCGGCTCCTCCGGAGCTCCCTGGGTGGGACGAATGGAGGGCTGGGAGGTGTCAGCCGGTCGCCGCCGGGGCCGCCTTTGGCCTGCGCCGGCCTCCAGATTGATGATGTGTGGCCGCCGCGCCGCGCCGCGCTCGACACTCGCCTCCTCCGAACACCGTGTCTGTTATAATCGATCAGCGCCCGGCGCACTCTGATAGAAGCCCGACTCCTCCAGATAGTGGGCTGGGTAGTCCGGCTCACTCATAGAGTGAGGTGTGTAGCCTGGCTCACCCAGATAGTAAGGTATGTAGTTCAGCTTCCCATGGGCTGGGGGGGACAAAAAACGCCTCCTAACGGATTTTAATAATAGCTCAAAGACGAACAGCGCTATCAACGCGAAACTTCAGTTAACTTTTACTTCATCAATTTTATGTCTTCCGAGCAAAGATGAAGCAATTTCGTCGAAATTTTTATATCTCGAGATATAGCAAGTTTAGTGAAGTTACTTGTACACGAGTTTGAAGAAACAATCAGATAAAACTTTAACAGACCGTAACAAAGACTATTTCTTAGGCACAATTGCAATTACCATAACGTCAAAGATAGGAAATGAACAAAGGATACAAAATGAAACATTCTCGTATTGTTTTAAAATTGGGTTTAGACCCCCTATATTTGGCAAAAATATCGCACCAAAAAAAAATCCAGAATTAATAAAACAGAACAAAAGTTAGAGAAACACATGTGGAAAATTCCAAATCCAAATTATCAAGGCAATATCTTTATTTTTGACTGACCGATGGCTTCAAGTATAAGTAACTCATGACGTCATATTTTTTAATTGCGTTGTTTGGCTTTTGATGACCAGACAAAGGCAACCCAATGCTAGGACTGTATTTCTAAGTCAAAACTGGTCTAGAAACATGCCTTGCCTATTTATATTTATCAATTCCAAATTGTTACCTTATGCGACCTGACCTTGACCTTAACTTGACCTGAGCATCGCATAAATGAAGTCAGGTGGTCAAATGACTATTACTATCAAATAATACGTGTAAAATCACCCTTAAAACATGTGTTGCATAGCTTTCGTAGATATTTTGCGTATAGTGACATTCTGTGACCTGACCTTGACCTTTGCCAAAAATATACCTAAAGCCCATTCAAAGTATGTATTATACCTTAAAGACCACTTGGAGTGACCATGGTGGCAATCACAGGCTTTGGATAGCCTTTGGAAGGCAAGTATGGCCAATACATTTAAGTACCTCGATTTTAACCTTTGAGTCAGTATTCTGTTCAGTCCAAGGGAGGCTCAGACCGTAAGAGTTCCTCAATTACCTCAGTTCCAGCCTTTCACAGCTGCAACATTGTCACCACCGGTGTCGACCACCTGACCTTGACCTAATATATGACCTTGCAGACCAAATGCTGGACATTCGTTATATTCAGCCTGTTAAGACTTCTCGACCACCGCATGCCGCGTCCAAATCGAACCATTAGTTCAGGAGTAAGACACGGGGTCGCGAAAAACGCCCTCCCTCAGTCAATGAAAGGTGGCTGGAGACCTCAGCCAATGCCGGGTTAACCAATAATGAACCAGGGCTAGGTAACAGTGGTGACTGGTGACTGATACCCCATACGTCAGTCATCGGACGACAGATTTGTCATTGTGCTTCTCCAGGGGATTGCTTTCGTTAAATATACTTCAATTTGCAAGGCTTTTGTTTAAAAAGTGGCATTTGGGCAGAATATAATAAAAGCATCGTATTTGCAATTTCGTCTCCACCCGAGAGGAGGCGAACACAACAAATTATCAATCTGTTTTGCTATGTACTCTGAGTCTCTGAGACATTGGCGGATCTAGGATTTAGTTGTTTGACGCCATGGGGGCATCACCCGGAAAAAGTTCATCAAAATAATAAACAAATCATCGGATTTCGCTTCCCTTATGCATTGCTAGACGTTTTAAAATAAACTTTCCTTAGTAAAAAGTTGCGTAGAATATCCTTTTACATCAGGAAATGCGTAAATTTGCGCCGATTTCAGGCGGTTTGGGGGGGGGGCATTTTGCCCCAGATGCCCCCCCCCCCTTGGATCCGCCAGTGCCTCTTGAGAAATCCACGAGCCGGAAATTGTGATTTTTAAATCAGCCCTCCTAGCCTCTGTATTGCAGGAGAACAAACTGTCGATCATTGGCCGGACGTGAGCACGGGTCTCTGCCTGTCACAACTGCAACATTGTCACTACAGTTGAAGGGTCTGAGAGGAGGACAAAAAGGTCCGGCAGTGCGTCCGAACATTAACGCGTCTTGTTATGTTGGTCACTTCGAGCTCTCACATTACAAAACACTAACGTACGAAGGCTCTCCTGCAGTGTACCGGCCGGGGAGTGTCCCCGGTCCCTCTGCTGTGTCCCGACCCGTCACAGGTCACGTGACTACCACCCAGCACCAACGTAAACAACAATGTACAGTGTACACCGTCCGTCCACCATCCGATCTCAGCCAGAGCCCACTGCTCTCAACCTGCCCCGACTGTCCTCTCCTCCCAAACCGCCCACAACCCCTCTGACTCACCAAGCCTGCTGTCTGTGATGCTGCCCGGGGAGCCGCTGCTGTCGGCGGTGACCTCCAGTGGCCGCTCGGCTGACCCGGTGACCTCTGACCCCCGGTGACCGGCCGAGTCGGGCCCGCCTGCGAACGTCACCAGGCCGCTCGGCGACATCACGTGACCGGACATGCTGAGAGACGGCTGATGCTGCTGCTGCTGGTGCTGGCGGGTCTGCGCTGGGTGAAGAGTTGACGACGGCGGTCGGCAGCGGCAGCAGGGCGGTGGGCACGACTCGGATGGTCCGCTCTCCGCAGGTCGATAGCGCGCCAGAGGGAAGCCTCCGTCCGCTCTGATGGCCGAGCCCGTCGCGGGACGACGGCCGCCGGTTCCGAGCCGCCGCCCGGGCGCGCCCGGCACGTTTTGGCGCGACTTGACCCAAATTGAAGCAGCTTGAGCCTGCCCGTCGACTCTCTCTATCTTCTCTTCCTAGGAAGACCATACCGATCTATCGCTGAATGCGTGATGAAGTGCAGGCAGGCGGCGCGGAGAGGTGGCGAGGTGCACTGACGGCTGATTAACCCGCCGTGCCACCTGACAGGCACGGCCAGACAATCCGGGGCCCACACTCCGGGCAGGCCGGGTGGACACTCCAGACAGGCTTGGGGCGACCCACTCCAAGGCAGCTGGGGTTCTAACCACTCCAGACAGGCCCAGAGCTGACACTCCTGACCCGGCCGGGCCGACACTTTGACAAGCTGGGGGGGGGGGCGGCGACCCTCCGGGCAAGGACCGGGCGGGACACTCCAGACATGCTGTGGGGGGGGCAAGGGCACTCCGGACAGCAGAGGCCCGACCCACTCGGACAGGCAGAGCCAACAATCCGGACAGCAGAGCCGACACTTTGGGCAGGCGGGGCGACACTCCGGACGGCGCTCCACAGAGATGTCGTCTCACGCCACAATCGGTACCGGGCCCGGCTACCGGTTGTAGCCGTCCGGCTGGTAGAGTAAATATACAGACTGTGAAATATCCTTAGTAGTGAGGCTCTCCACGCTGATTAAATTTCACTTTGCTACAAGTCAGTAGATTATGCTTCCGCCGAATGCATTTAAACGAAAACTCTTCGCACATAATAAGTGAAGATTAAAGTTGGTTCATGTTGGTGTAGGAAATCATTTTCGGCTATCTCAAGCTAAATAAGTTAGACGCAGTGAAACTTTTCGAGACGATATTAAATGCTTTTCCATTTTCATATTTAGTCTCACTCAACCCAGAGTTGGTGTGTTACCTTCAGCTAAAATATTTAAACTCAGGTGAGAGTTGATTTGACTAAAATAAACTTTGAAAGTCAAGTCAAGTCAGAGGAGAACCACTTCCATCTCTGAAGTCAAATGAGAATCGGCAGATTTTCCATTGGGTCAAAATGAGTCACTAGATAAACGCCTTAAATAACAATTTAGTAGAAGTGATTAATGACAATGGAATGGAGAACCACTTAGATTGCGCAAGCTCATCGGTCCGCTCTCAGCACCCAGCTCAGTTAGAAGTGAAAACTTGTATTGACCTAGGAATGGTAATCGGAGACTTGTAGTTCGGACCATAGGAGTCACTATCATTTTGCGCTAACGATGACACTTATTTCTGCAATCGTACCTGTGTTACTTAAAGCTTGTGCTTCACATTGATACATAATGTCCTAGCATTGGTAAATTTGGGTGAAAAATGACCCTCATGGATACTATTTTTTCACTCCTATTTCCCAAGATAAACTGTTAATTTCACACTCCGTTATTTGAGATATATTGGATCATTGAAACCCTGATACCAATTTTTGAATGTAATGATAGAGACGGCCTGTGGAGGAAATGACGGGAAATAATTGGCACAGATTGTAACTAATTCTGGTGAGTGAGTAACTGACTATTGATGAACCCTAGTACTAGTGCGGGTACCTAGTACCTGCATATGCTTTTGGTTGAATTGCCCACTTTGTATACTCATGTTTTTTGCCGGATTTCCACCGCACCCTATAGCTCGAAGGCAATCCTAGGATCCTGTTAATAGGTACATTATTGGAAAAAAGTATTACATTTCATCTGAGTATACCTAGGAGGATATACAATAGTAATGTTGGACTCATTATTGCACCAGACCATGCCTTTGGTGATGGACTGGACACGTCCCAACCTTTGACTTTCCGTGCATGGACGTAAGGGGACTAGGGACATTGACATCATCCCTAGTAGTAATTTTAACCCGTCCTCAATATGGCGCAGTGTTTTAGTTTGTGTGCACTTGGATTTCTGACATAATGTTACATATTAGCGTTAGGCGTAAGTGCGACCATTTCACTGATGTGCCTAAACAATTTAAGTGGCTGCGAGCGGAACAGCTGGTTAGCTACCCCAACTGTGACCAGCTAAAACTGCTCTTGACACTGGTCTTCCACCAGATATCGCTGCTATGTTTACCTAAGTCGTGACGCCATACCATACACGACAAACGGGTCTGTTGTGTCCCCCACGGGCGAAGACTTGCTCTGGCAAAAGGCGACTGGCTTACTGTAGCCCATTATATAATCGGCTGCCATCTGAGATGAAGTGCTTGACCCATCATGCTTTCAAACTGAAATTCAAGCAGCTGCTCCTCCTAGAGACAGCTGATGATATGACGCCGTGAAAAGTGTGACTGTGGAGTATGTCTGGCTGTGTGGTTGCTTGTATGTACAGTCGGTCTATTATGTATCTTCCCTTTTTTAGTTTCTGAAACTCATCTAACTTCACTTTTGCGTAAAGGAAGTACTGATACAAAAGAACTTGTAGTGCCCACCTAGGTAGGTACCACATGTTCCCTTAAATCAGTCATTCGTGTACACAGAAGTGAAATTAGATGAGTTTAAGAAACTAAAAAAGAAGATACATAATAGACCGACTGTAAATACCTACTCCTCTTTTTTAAGCCACCTGTCTTATCTACGCGAGGTGGGCTCAGAATAGTCACAGCACTGTGGATGGGTTCCGAAATAATACATGAACAAAAACACGTGTCCATAACTACATAGTAACTATTACCTAAGCCATGGTGATGCAATGGTTTCCATGCTATCATAATGTAGACAATGTCAACACAAACCCTATTAGTGGCAGGCTCCTGGCTACCACTGTTAGTGGCAGGGAGCGGATTCGGCCACCCGGAGATCTCGAAATCTATAAGTCCGATTGTAAAAAATCAAACGGCGTTCTCCTCCTCAAAACTTGTTCTCCTCAAGACTCTCCTCAAAACGATATGCATTTATAAAAAATAATATTGTGTCTTGTTTTGAGAAGCTGTGATGATTTTTACTTGAATGGTGTTTTTATTTATAAATTGTTTTTAAGCCAGTTCGTTATTTCTTTGTTCGATGAGGATGAAAGAAATAACAATAACTTTTAAATCCTGCGCATGCTTGATTCCACTGCACACAGAAATGTAGAATATAGTTTAACTTCGTAACATAGCTCAGTTACATAGCGCCACATAAAGACGGTGCCATTACATAATCGGAGTCGGAGCTAAAAATGCGAGTTTGAGCAAGGTTAACTATATATGTATGTATAATGTACCTCTGAATCGGATTCGATTCCTAGCAGAAAATGTGAGAGTTGAGCCGACCAGCATATACATTGAAGTCGAGCACAGTCATGCTGAGAATGACATGTTTTTATTTTACCTGTGATACTTCCGCAAATGCCGTTGTTTTCCTCGCTTCTGCGTCTTCTATTGGAATTTTTTCACTGTTTTGGATACGTGTCCCGTTTTATTTGTATGGTATAGTATGTTACCACCATGTAAATATTTGTAATACTATTTGAACAAACAGCAAGGTGCCGGTGGAATTATTCGGGGTTTATCGTCGAGCCACTCTGAAAATGAAGACCGTACGAGTCTTATTGTATCATATATGATACAATAAGACTCGTACGGTCTTCATTTTCAGGTGGTATGTGGTATACCACATCAGTGACGTGCTTTCGCAGTTGGGATGGCTCTCCACTCACAACTTGTGTACGTATCGCTGCATCTGTCTGCTGTGTCAAGCACTGGCCACTGGCGAACCAGTTCACAATCGCCCAGTCAATTACGACCACCAGGCAGGTCCATGACAGGAGTACACGAGCGAGTAAACGGCAGCTGTTACGACTGCCGACAAATAAAACTGAAACCGGTAGGCGACAGTTCATGTACAGAGCCGCCACTGCATACAAATGCACTGCCCGCGGCTGTGCGGGAAGGGTCAAAGCGATCGCTGAAGGACCACCTGACAAGTTTGCAGGGACGTTAGATCGACTTGGCCGTCTATTTGTCTGTGAAATGTTTGGTTTAGTGTGATGCGTTGTTATTCTTACCTATATGTGCAGTTTTATCGTGTGACTTGTTCTCATGAAAAGCCACGATAGTGGATGAGACGTGATGTGAAATAAATAAATAATAAATGCCGTTACTTTGCTTTGGTTTGCAGCTCCAGTGGAGGAAGTCAGCCATGTCTCTTGTTGGAAACTTCATGCATTTGGTAAAGCTCGGGGGCGGAGTTAAAGGAGTGAAATAATTTCTGAGAACCTATCGATGCGTCGATGGATGGTGAAGGTACGGTAGACAGGTCGCGGGTTCCACTGAACCGCACGTGGTCGGACCCCGCGCACCGTTAATTCGCGCACCTCTCGTCTGGCGCGCCGCGATTGTATCTGGTTTAGGGGTGCAATTCGCGCGCGTCCCCGCCTGTCCGCCAGGCTGTCCGGCGCGCAACCTTGACTGTGAACACTGAACAGCGGTCTATGTCAAGGTGTGAGGTCGGCTCGCGAATTCTTGTGTTCCATTGGAGGCCGTAAAGCTGTCGCTGTTGGGACGCTGGGGAGCGGGACGCTGGAGGGGAGGGGCCTGCCGCCGGCGGGGACAGACTGTTTTTGGCGCGGGATGAGCGATCGATCACCGCCGTCTCAGGAGGCCAATTTGCCTGTGAGCGGCTGTTACAGCGGCTCAGATGCCGCTCACGGTCCGCTAATTGGTACCGTTCACAAAGCAGCTCGCGGCCGCTGCTGCACGGCGCGCCCGACTGATCTCAGTCACATTTACGACACGGAGAGGGAGGCACCGGTCTGGACACGGCTGACGATCGAAAGTGCGGCCGGCAGTCGGACCGTTGGGCGGCGCATACACACCGGCCACTTTCGCCGGGCCGAGTCACGCCTTGATGCGCGCGCTGGCGTCGGTTTGCGAGCGCGCCCAGCCACCGGCTGCCGTTCTCACGGTGGACGCCCACCGCTGCTTCCCTACCGCTCCTCGCGGCCGAACACGCGTGAAATCTGTCTCTCCAATCGTCGGACTGGCGGCGGGCGCGGCTCCCGGCCCCCGGCAGACGACAGCTCCATTGTGACGCTCACAAACGCCGCTTTTGTGGAGACGGATGCAATGGTAGCGCGGCGGCCGCCATAAACCCATTCTGGGCCGGAGCCGGCGAGCGGCGCTGTCCAAACATTGACGGTCTCCGGCTCTAAATCACCGTGGGGAGACTGCCTGCGCCGCGAGAGAGCCGCGCACCCTGAGAAGTTCACGCTTAAATCGGGGGACGCTAAATGTTGCCATAACGGGCTCCAGATTCACCACAATAAAGCCATAAAGAGGGACGTCTCTCTTTCGGTCATCCAACGGTCCAAGCGTGTCACCCGACGAAAGAAAACGAGGAGTTTCCATAAAAACTAGCTGGTATGGCGCAGTTGGGAGACACGTACGCGGACATGCCACAATGAAAGGGAAACGGTGCCGACCACCACAGCGGGTCTATCGTAAAATCTGGCCACTATTGCACTTCCGAAAGTGAAGGTGAGGTAGAGGGCAAACTTGGGTGATCCGGTCGTCGGCCACGTTACGCTTTAACCGGATGTGTTTTGGTTGGACATCGGTCGCTCCGTGGAAGGGGCCCCCTCTGTCTGGTGTGACGGCGGCTAATTGACTTTCCCAAACGGTTCCTGGTCATCGGTTCGGAGTAAAGTCCTACGCCATGAGGGGCCCGTAAGGGTGATGTAGCGCGGGTCAGGCAATTCACTCTCCTCAGACATATAGAAAGTAGAAACTCGCTTTCTGGTGAATTACAATTGGACGCACTATTTGATGCATATGCATGTAAATGGTCATTACTGATGGACAAAGTAACTGTTTCGGACACTACTAATTGAATAAAGTACTTCAAACATGTCTTGAAAAGACACCAAATACTTGAAAGAATACTTAAAGTTAACTAGATTTTAAGAGAAATACAAATATTTTGATTTTTTTTGCAACAATTTATTTTGCTACCGTTGTCCGTTATGGCATGATGTGATCAAAGTTTAATGATTAAATATCAAATCCCTAATTCAAAGTTTGGAAGTCTGGAAAAATTAAAAAGCAAGTAAGGTTCTTGTATACTGATGCAAATCACAGACAATTGTCGACGTCCCTTCAATCAAGTGCGACATCTTAGAAGTTTCTGTGGCGTTTCAGATTAATACCAAACAAACGGAACCCGATAACACCATAAAAGGATTAACTTGCCGAGAACACGTTGAACTCAACAAATCGAACCACTTAATTAATTCTTCGTAGTGGCGGAAATTTAATCCCGATATACGTTTTTCTCAAATGTTATTGTGATTACGGAACAAGGTTTAGATAAATGTTTCATGAGTGCATTCAGCATTTTAATGTATAATGTTATTGTGTGTTGCAAATAAGTGGGGAAACCCTCCATTAAAAAAGAGAGTTAGAACACTCCCCGGTCGCCGTTGGCAGCCAAACAAAACTGTCGATTTCAATGCGCTTTCTCCAAATACTTGTTGATTGCTAATATTTTTTATACATATTTGCAGTAGATAGAGTGCAGCAAACATATTGCATACCTTCATGCTGGATAACAATGTGTGAGCAATCTTATTTTAGATAGGACAGTGAATTCGTTGACAAGAAGGTAAGTACTTGCTAAGTACCTACCGTTTTAAGCGTGGAACGCTTATCAACTTTAACTTGAAATAACTTCGGCTAGGGAAATCCTATGCAGTATGCATGGCTTGGTATTTATATATGTGATTGTGAACGTGAACAGCTCATGGACTGAGTTCGTTTGCTTGTTTATTTGTTTGTTTACGAATTTCATGATCAAGGTGTTCATGGGCCATGCCTCCAGACGTTTTGGTCTTTGAAGAGCATTGTGGCGACGGGAGATGTGCTATATAGCACTTCTGCACATTGGAAACTATTGCTCCGTGCGCGTGCTTATCCTTTTCACGTGTAGGTTTGTTCGCCCATCCAAGTGTCAGAACACCGTAAAAATAGCTCAAGATCCTTTGGATCCTGGATTCGGGGTGCAGGGACTCAAAGTGGATCCCATGTTAGTTGTTACCATGTTATTTTCTAACGTTTTTGATAGCCAAGCGAACAAAACAGGCACGGATATGAGACAATAGGGAGGGATCCAAACGCAAGAAGTTGCCAGCGGCGTCGCCACTGATCATTGACCGTTCAAAATTATTAGGGATAAATATAAGTGCAAGTGTACTTTAACATGGGACAATATTAAGGATGGATGCAAATGACTAGGGACAATGTTCCTAGTATCCCTAATGGTGGCGACACCCATGGACGTTGCAACGCATAATAGTGCTGTATTGCCGGTATCGTTGTCAGAGTCTTGGTTCCAAATTTGAGGTGTCTGGGACCCGAGCTCATGTCTGATCAAGGTCATCTGTTCACGAAAAAATGGCTGTTAATGGACAGTTCACGAACGTTCATAAACTGTTCATGAGTTGTTCATTAACAAATATATATTATTAAGTCTTTGACTCTGAGTTCACATGTCACTGCTTCGCCTTCTATTATTTGGAGCACAATCACTATTTTGGCAGGAAATGACCAAATTATGTGGTTTCGAGCTAATAAAGATAACAACCAATCATATTCCTTCGTAAACCTAATGCCACAACGTGTAATGCCAATCGCATAAGCAAAGCATATAATAATGATTTGAGAAAACAAACAAGTTTTTTAAGAGGCATGTATTGTGAGACTCCATCACAACAAGCGTCGAAACCAGGAGGACTGGGTATTGCATCCGTATTATGTTCAGACTAGTGGTGTCAATCGGTAACCAAAATTTTGGTTACCGAAAACATTGTGTGACCGATTTGGTAATCGGTCGGTCAGGATTATCAATTTTTGGTCACTTTTCGGTCAGCTTGATCTTAAACAATTCACTTATTTGTCACATTTTTACGCATTCTTATTTCTATCCAACAATTCGATTCACAATTTCCTCAAAATTCAATTAGTTAATGTTTTTTTTTTCTTGCTTGCAGCATCCACTATTTTGCTTTGCAAATGTACTTAGTTCCTTTTTCACAATGATGTCTTTTTGGAAACTGTACATTTGCGTTTTATGAATTATGATGTAAGCAAAGCTATTTTTGCCAGTGAGTATAAATAAGCATACTATTTGAAAATCGGTCAAATCTTGGACATTTTTGGCCTCAACAAAAATCGGTGAATATTTGGACAACCAAAACGTGTTTGGTATTGGATTGGTTTTGGTCAGGAAATTTCGGGAAAATGACATCACTAGTTCAGACGCAATCGCTAGGCCTTTGATCGGAGCATGGGAATAATCGCATTTAAAGGGAATGTCTTACCTTTCTGAAAGTTGTCCAATATGTGCTGGATGTAGTCGAAAATATGAAGTATTGTGCTGTTGAAAACGATGGTGATATATTTTATCTCGAAAAGTCTCCAAACTTCATACAAATAATTTTTTAAAAATCAATTTAGTCCGAATGTTTTGTATGGATGGCTTTCCGAAGTCAGGACCCGCGCTAAGCAGGGCTTGTTGCGCTGGTCCTGACCTCACCACCCGATCGCGGCAATTCCTGTTGGGCCGGCAGAGTTTAGGTGACGAAAGTTGTAACGTGCCTCGACATACCTCTGGACACGGTCCGCCCGCTCGCTGACGTCACCTGACTTAAGTGCGAACTGCTTGCACCGGGCCGCAGGCATCCCATAGGAGCAAATAGCGAGCGCCGAAGCGACTCGCTACCCAGCTGCCACTACTGAGATAAGTCAGAAGACCAGCGCTCTCCCACTGAGCTACAGGGGCGGACTATGGTAAATTTGTGATGATGACGTCATTATTGAGCTATATAAGAGAAAACCTTTACGTTGCCACATGATGGCACAATCGCTTCAGGCAATTCTAGCGACTTAAATACAAACATTGTTGAGAACTGTGTCCTCTGCACAGAACACCTTGACAAGTGCGAGGAATTGCGATTTTTTTAATCAATCATAACTGAGACTTCAAACAACGCGAAAAACTTTAACTTGGACCGCAACCTATCGCGTTGGCCGTTGTTTACATCGTACTCGCAGTGGTTAATCCAGCCAAGATTCGATATATACAGGTCGTCTGACTTCCAGAACCAACAACCTTGAAATGGGACCCTGTTTTATGTGCATCCCATATCACGAATCCTCCTGTTTGTTTTTATTTCAAAGCAAATTTGTCATATTAGGTATATGAAATAATAATTTGCAAATAATATCAAGAAATAACCTTCTATATGTCACTCAATATGTCACTCAATATGAAAATATGTCACTCACGATTGTATAAGAATTAAGATTGCAACTAAGACCACGAATTTCGCAGGAATTTTGGGCAAAGTACCATTGCATTGCAGGTTTTCGAAGAATTCTGATTTAGCAGAAGCAGACAAAATATCCAGACAAAAACTGTTTGGGGCCACCAGCCAGCGCCACTTAGTCGCTTTCGGTCACCAGCCAGCGACATTCAGTCGCTTCCGGTCACCAGCCAGCACCACTCAGTCGCTTCCGGTCACAAGCCAACACCACCCAGTTGCTTCCGGTCACCAGCCAGCACCACTCAGTCGCTTCCGGTCACCAGCCAGCGCCACTCAGTCGCTTCCGGTCACCAGCCAGCACCACTCAGTCGCTTCCGGTCCACCAGCCAGGCCACGACTCAGGGCATCGCTTCCCGGTCACCCTAGATGCCAACGACCACTACAGTCGTCTTCCGAGGCGGTTGGTCATCCAGCACCAGGTACACTTCCTTTTTTTCAAGTCCGTCTTTAACCGGTCACAGTCCACACTTCTCTCCCAGTCGCACTATTCGCTTTTTTACCCCTCCCGGTCAAACGCGAAGACCCACGTCAACCAGCACCACTCACTGTCGCTTCCCGGTCTTCAGTCAGCACCACTCAGTCGCTTTAGGCACCAAGCCAAGCACCACTCAGTAATTGCGCTGTCGTTTCAGTCAGTACCACTCAGTCGCTTCTGGTCAGTTCCATCAGCCCACTCCGTCGCTTCCGGTTCTTAAGTCAGTACCATCAGTCACTTGCTGGTCAAGTTCAGTCAGTACCACTCGTCCCTTCTCTGGTCAGTTCAGTCAGCACCACATCAGTCACTCTGGTCAGTTTCAGTCAGTACCGACTCATCAACTATCCTGGTCGTTCAGTCCAGTAAACCACTCAGCTCACTTCTGGGTCCAGTTCAGTTCAGCACCTCCGTCGCTTCTGTCGTTCAGTCAGTACCACTCAGTCTACTTCTGGTCAGTTCAGTCAGCACCACTGCAGTCACTTCTGGTCAGATTCAGTCAGTAACCACTCAGTCGCTTCTGGTACAGTTCATTGTCAGACACACTCAGTCACTTCTGGTCAGTTCGTCAGCAACCACTCAGTCGCTTCTGGTCAGTTCAGTCAGTACCACTCAGTCACCTTTGTTCAGTCCAGTCAGTAACCACTCAGTCTTCTGGTCCAGCTTCCAGTCAGTACCACTAGTTCATTGCTGTCAGTTCAGTCAGTAACCACTCAGTCATGCTGGTCAGTTCAGTGTACAACTTCAGCTCATTCTGTTCAGCTCCAGTCAGTACACCTCAGTCACTTCTGTTCAGTCCAGTCACGTCCGACTCAGTCACTTCTGGTCAGTCCAGTCAGTACCACTCAGTCATTGCTGGTCAGTTCAGTCAGTACCACTCAGTCACTTTTGTTCAGTCCAGTCAGTACCACTCAGTCACTTCTGTTCAGTCCAGTCAGTACTACTCAGTCACTTCTGTTCAGTCCAGTCAGTACCACTCAGTCACTGCTGTTCAGTCCAGTCAGTACCACTCAGTCACTTCTGGTCAGTTCAGTCAGTACCACTCAGTCACTTCTGGTCAGTTCAGTCAGCACCAACTCGTCACTTTCTGGTCTCAGTTTCAGTCAGCAACTAACTCAGTCACTTCTGTTCAGGTTCAGCGTCAGTACCACTCAGCTCACTTCTGGGGTCAGTTAGTAGTAACCACTCAGTCACTTTCTGGGTGTTTCATGTCATTTGTAACCACTCAGTCACTTCTGGTCAGTTCAATCATAACCATCTTCAGTCACTTTCTGTCAGTTCAGTCAGTACCACTCAGTCTCCTGTTTCAGGTTTCAGTCAGCACCACTCAGTCACTTCGGTTCAAGTTAGTCAGTACCAGACTCAGTCACTTTCTGTTCAGTTCGGTCATACCACTCAGTCATTGCTTTGTCAGTTCAGTCAGTAACCACTAGTCCACTTCTGTTCATATCAGTCAGTACATCAGTCAACTTCTGGTCAGTTTCAGGTTCAGTACCCTCAGTACATCCTGTTCAGTTTCCAGTCAGCACACTCAGTCACTCCTGTTCAGTTTTCAGTCAGTACCACTCAGTCACTTCTGGTCAGTTCAGTCAGTACCACTCAGTCACTTCTGGTCAGTTCAGTCAGTATCACTCAGTCACTTCTGTTCAGTTCAGTCAGTGTCTGTTAAGCAGCTGTCGTCACCACTAGACAGCGCCACTGAGTCGTGGGAACACCGGGCCCTGGCGACATGGCCATCACAGCACGGCGCCCGATACCATCAGTTACCAATGAGGAGGCGTGACCTCTCGGCCCGTGGTCCCCGCCTGACCCCGGCCTGGGCGGGGCTCGGACACCGATCCGTCTCTGCGGTGACAGCCGCCGCGCCGTCACGCCGCTGACCACTGACCACCGCTGACCGCCGCTGACCGTTCAGTAGGCATGCAAGACCGTATTATAGAGCAGGGGCGCCGAAACCAATCCTCACGGCGGCTCTTATCGACTAATCTTATCGATAAAGGCTTAGTATATATTTTACGAATTGTTGGGGGCGTCACGACACTCAAAAGTCTACTTTCCAACGCCAGGCCGCTGACTGCTGCTCGCGAATACGACTGATCTCTGCTGTCGTACCGGCCAGGTCAGGCTGCTGGCCGGCGGTCCTGAGGGGTGGGGGACAGGGGGTTCAGTCCGGGGGTCAGGGGGTCGCTGATGAGGCTCATTATCGGCTGCCGGGGTGCTGACACGCCGCCACAGATCCGCGCTGATGGATCGGTCACCAGCACACCTCAGCTCCCCGGCGGCCGTACCGGGGGCGGAGCGGCGGCTTACCTGCCGGCCGCCGACCCCGCCCGTCGTCACAGCTTACTTCGGAATTAATGTGTGTGGCGTGTTGGGTGTGTTTGGGGAGGGGGATTAGGGAGGTGTGTGGGAGGGGGTGACCAGCGGAGATATCAAAGAGAGCGATGTCAGCAGGGGTAACGGATGAGGGATCATAGTGATGATTTAGCGAGCTCGAAAGCGGGTAACTTTTGTTCACACACAAAAACCTGCTTGGACAATGATTAACATCACAGATATATGGAAATGAACATAGTTCATAGCTAGGTGATTGTATTTGCACGCAACTATTAGCCCTTACAGAATGAAGGCAACTTTTTATAAATTGTGATAATTATCGGGCCCTTTGAAACTGCGAACTCTTACCACGGCAGTCACCTTCATCGTTTTCATTCATATCCCAAAATAGACAGACGCGCGACATCGCAGTGACTGGCGCTATTCCTCAGGACGGGTATATCACCCGAATTGACGTCTCATTCGCAGGGAGGGAGACCCGGTGACGGCCCGCGGCAGACAGACACATCCATCAAGCGACTGGCGACGCTGTCACTACCTGTGCCGACCGTTAATCAGCCTGTGACGGATCCCACGCCACCGTACAGACCGCCAGACACTTTTTACGGCTACTGTGGAAGCCAATATTGGTACCAGACTCCTCCATAGCGTGTGTCTGGGTAAATGATGGGCACGTACACAAATAAAGTCCCGTTTTGAACAATGCAGTGAGTTGTTGCGCATTTGGGACATCTTATATAATATATTAGCTGTTTTCACGATGAATTATTTAGCGCGAAATGTTTTAAAACATTTTGAAATGTTTTAAAATTTCATATTGTGTGCTTGCAGTTGGAATAGTTAGCAACTGAACTTTAACACAAATTTTAACAAGCGCATCTCGCATTTTCTCGCAGTATTACTACAACGCTCTTCACCTTATTGCATGTTAAGTGTATGCATATGGAGCCCAGTAAAACAGTTCAGCGTTCCAAGTGTAACCTGTACACGAGCAGAGTTATCAGTTGCGTTTGGAACAGTTCAGTTCAGCAGGCTGCGCATTTTCATCAATTTGGCTGAACAGCTTTTGCATATGTCTACAGTTGAAATAATCAACAAATAAACAGGCAAATTAACAGTGAAACAAATTATAACAGAACAATTATATGTGTTTCCATTGTCTCGCCGTGCTGTTACAA